>CM027122.1:40727706-40936152 GCA_015476505.1 Urochloa ruziziensis
ACTTCAGAAGACTTCAACTTTGAGAAAAGCTCATCAACAGACAAAGTTTCATAGTTTGCCGACTCCATGATCGCCTCAACCTTGGCACCCCACACGGATCTATCAAGTGCTTGCAAGAGCTTGATGGCTCTGTCATGATCCGAGTATGGGAGTACGGTAATGTTGGCTTTCATGTTGTTGACAATGGAAGTGAAACGCTGAAAGAAAGCATCAACAGACTCTCCAGGCAAATGAGCGAAATTTTCATATTCTCTCCGATACATCGAGAAAAGCCTAGCCTTCACATGGCTATCACCACCGTGGGCTACCTTGAGCTTCTGCCAGATCTGGCTAGCTAGGTCCTCGCCCAAAACTCGCTCAAACTCCTCGGCAGACAAAGCACGGAACAAGTAGTCAACAGCTCTAGCATTTGCCTCAAACTTATCCTTTGCATCCTGGGCATCTAAGTTGGTGGGATTGACATAGTTTTCATCTTTGGTCACATCCCACAGCAACTTTCCTTTGCCTCGCAAGAAAGCGCCCATACGCGCGACCCAGTTCGGGTAGTTCTTCCCATCGAAGTGCGGAGGCCCGGAACCCCGATCTTGGTACGCCATCTTTGGATCTTAGACTGGTTAGAGTCGCAAAGACCCGTAACCGGCTCTGATACCAATTGAAGGACCGATTAGGCGACCAGAGAGGGGGGAGTGAATGGGAGCCGATAAAAATTTCTCTCACGAATCCGGCTACTCCCAACTCAACTCCACAGCCTACCAACCAATCTTGCCAAGATCACGTAGCTATGTGAGACTACTGACCCTAGGAACAAGATCAATGCAGCGTAACACGAATCGAACAAATCCAACAAGAATCGATCGAAAACCACACGAATCACCAGCTCTCAGCCAGGGGCGGTTGCACCTCTCTCCAGGGGCAGTTGCACCGCCCTTGCCTGCCCTCCAGCCAGGGGCGGTCACGCCGGTATCCGAGGGCGGTCGCACTGGTCTTGCCAGACAGCACGGGAAAAAGGTCAACTCGAGAACGGATCTCCCAAACGGCTTGGAGTTTGAGACGAAACTTTGGGTAGATGATATACACCTCAAGGAAAGGCTATGCCCCAAAAATCTCGGCCTCTAACACCCTAGAACTCCGGGAATTTCAAATCTAGCGAAGAACACACCCTCCAGGAGTTCATCCCGAAAACTTCAAATCTAGACCGATTCCCGGCGTTTGGGGGCAAGGGATCACCAGAAAAAGAGGCACAAGGCACTCATACGTGATTCCCCCAAAGAAATCCGAGAGAAAACGGGCTAGAAAGAGAAGAACGAAAATCCCCCAAAAATGGCTCCGAAAATACCTCCAAAATGGGAAAAAGAAAAGGAGCTCGGGAGTTCAAATCATGGCACAAAGATAAGGAGATTAAGCTCAATCAACCAACCATGAATTCACCTATACAAACTATGAATGATTAAAAATAGTTCTAGGTGGAGAGGATGAAGGGAAGGGAAAACTAAACAAGCCAAATGAAAATAACTAAAGAGATAACAGCCACCACCCCTAAGGGGTCTATTATATAGTCCAAATGGTGGTGCTCGAAAGACTAAACTACCCCTAAGCGATACATACCCCTCAGGGGCGAATATGACATTTTCTGCGAAGATTTTTCCGGCTGGGACACCTTCCACCGCAAGCTAGCTTCCCTCCGACGCAAGCCTTGCGATCACGCCGCGTGTCCTCCGGATCGAAGCTCCTCGACGCTCACGGGCGACCTGCCCAGGTGGGACCGGTCACACCGCCCCTGGGGGGCTGTTGGACCGCCCCTGGCTGGCAGGCCGGGCCGTCGCTACGTCGAGTCCTCGGCCTTGGTTTTGAGGCCCAAACCAAGGGAAACCGTCCACCGATGATTTTGTGGCCAAATCACCAAACCCCGCGCGCAAACTTCGGTTGTTAGCCTGCTACCTTGCGCCGGCTTCTCGTCCGCGTACGAGCTTCGGTTGTGAGCCGCTACCTCGCACCGGAACCACGTCCCCTTGCTCGTTCTTGCCAGCATGTGAACCGCACTTGATCCATCTGGCCACCGGGTCCCTCGAACCAAGCCTACTTGTCTCTCCGCTCCCGGAGGCCGCCATGGCTAAGACCTTTCGCGCCTGTTCTTCACCTGCACCAATGCAATCAAGCCGCATTCTACACCTGCAATACTTGAGCCAAGGGAAACGTCAATCCACACCACGTTGTCAATCACTCATCACACCAGGAAGCGACCATCCACCGGTCCTCGGACACACCGGGTCCTCAGGTATGATCAGTACCGGCTTTAGTTATTTACTTTTCTCCGTCCATGAAAACATGCAATTCTAGGTTTGAAAATGACCAATATGCCTATGCTAACTAGGTTGTGTCCAATGTTGTGGGGACCCATGTGCAACTTTTTTTACTTTTTCTTCTCCCCTATCGATGCCCAGCCGTGCTTGTGGTCCATGTATGGCGAACGGCTCGGGAAGTCTTCTGGATGGTTCGTGATCGTAGGACCAATTAGTGTTTTTCTCTATTTTTAATAACTTTATCGATTTGTGCGTCCCTAGAATTGCTTTTTTTACAAAATTTGAATTCTACAATTGCATGTTTTATGGACGGATGAAGTAGTATTTTAAGAAACAATTCTTCCAATGATCCGACTCTTAGCATATAGCTCATGGATAACTCCACATGTAAGAGCAACTCTAACAGTCTATCTAAAAGATTTTGTATAGGTAAAAATAGAAAAAGGTCGTAAAACCCCTTTCCAACGGACTCGTCATCGTGCTCGCGTCGCTATCCGTCTCGGCAGTTTTTCCGGATTTGCTATCTACCGAGCAGCCGCCGCACACCCTTCTCTCCTCTCTCTAACAGGCGGACCCCACCCACATGAATGCACACACCAGCTGGCCCATGCATCAGCCCTCCACCACCCGCACCCTCGCATGCATGTCGCGGCCGGCTAGGTTTTCTTTTAGTTTTTTCTTTCTTATTTGTTGTTTCTTTTTCTTTTCTCTGTTTTGTCTTAAATTTTTTGTTTTTTCGAAGCTCTATATATTTTTTCCTCCTGTTATTTTTTTTCTTCGGTTGATTTTTCTTTCAATTTTATTTTTTCTCTTGTTTATTTTTCTTTTACATGTTTTTAAATTTATTCTCTCCTATAATGTGACTGATTTTTTATTTTGAAGATAATTCGAGTAGTCATCTAATTTGGTCAAGTTTATAATATTTTGTTCTTTATGTATATATTTTTTTCTAAATTTATAATATTTTGTTACTTATGTATATATTTTTGTTCCAAGCGTATAATTTTGTTCCTCTCATGTATAGATTATTGTCCACGTGTTAAGATTTATGTTTGTTTTGTATGATATTTGTTCCTTTTATATAATATTTTGTCTCACACATTTGGATTATTTATTTCACTTTAACTTCTATACGATAATATTCCGTTCCACTAGGTGATTTGTTCCGCAGGGTTAGATGATTTGTTCTAGTTGCTAAAATTGGATCAATTATTCCTCCATTTTTTTTATTTCAAACATAGTCAAGTGTGGTCTAGTTTTAAAGATCTTGTTGTAAAAAATACAGTGGTACAATCAGAATTAGATTTGGATACTCGATTTGTGAAATATGAATTCTTTTCTATGGTACTCGGTTTGGATTCTCATGGGCCCGATGATGTTAATGGGTGAGCAGGCTAGCGCGTGCAGCCTGGTGGCATTGATCAGTTTGAATTCTTGCTGACCCAATGATGTTGATAGGTGAGTTAGCTAAGACTGTCTCCAAAAGCAGACTCAAACGGTGACCCATAGACAAAAATGGGTCGCAACAGTGTCTTTGGGTCCCCATTCTGGCCTCCATCAGGTGACCCAAACCTCCTACCCATTTTGCGTCGCAGCCGAAGCGATACCCAAAGATGCGTCTCTCTCCCCTCTACCCATTTCTGTCGCGATGGCGCGATCGAGGCAGGGCGGCGGCGCGATGGCACGAAGGATGCCGCGTCCTTGACCGGAGCCGTAGCAGCAGGGTGGTGGACTCGCCGGCGGCAGCGCTGGCGCGCTCCTCCGCGGGGCTGCAGCCAGGGGGAGCTCCGCCTCTGGCGCCGCTGGCCGGGCGAGATCCTCCGCGGGGCTACGGGCAGGGGGAGCTCCGCCTCTGGCGCCGCCGGCCGGGAGAGCTCCTCCGCGGGGCTGCGGGCTGGGGGAGCTCGCCTCTGGCGCTGCCGGCCGGGGAAGATCCTCCTCGGGGCTGCGGGCCGGGAGCTGGGCGAGCTCCACCGCGGGCGGATGGCCCCGCGTGTGAGCTCCCTCGGCGGCAGCCGGCCCCGCGAGCTCCCTTGCCGGGCGGCGGCCCCGCAACCTTCCCATGGCGGCGGGCGGCCCCCCGCGCGAGCCCTGGTGCTCGTTTGCGGTGGAGGAGCAGAGGCTCGTGGTCCTTGCGGTGGTAGGGAGGAAAGGAGATGCTCACTGCTTGCACAGGGGAGAAGCAAGGAGAGAAGCTGCTGCTTGCACAGCGGCGATGGGTAGGTGGGCGGTGGAGCGGATGGGTTGATTGTTGGAGAAGGGAAAAATTTGGGTCTGCGACCTAATACTGTGCGTGACTCAAATGGTGGAATGGGTATCTATTTGGGTCACCATTGTTACAGATAGTCTAAGACTATGTGCAATGGTGTCCCCTATATTTTATCCTCCAAAAGAATTTTTCAGTACCCTGTAAAAAATTTCACCCCCCAAATCTAATCCCGGTTGCAACGGTGGCCTGTATACCCCCCTCCAAATCAAATCGACGAGGTCGCGCGCCCAGCGCCGGAAGCCGCGGACCCTTCTCCCCCACGCCGGCTGCGGCCACGTCCCCTCCTCTTCCTCGCCGGCGACATCTGGTCGTTGAAGCGCACCATAGACAGGCTCGCGTCGCCTCTTCGGTGGCGCGGCCTCGTCCGCGTTCGTGGCGACGCTGCGCTGTGCTAGACGTCACTCGTAGGCGCCGCCTGCAGCAAGCATCCGGGCTTGGGTCGCTCTATCTCCATTTCTACTCCTGCTGCTTGTTCGTCGTGTTCCTGCTCGTCGTCGCCTCCGGCTCCGGCACCGGGTGGGTGGTGACCAGCCTCCCTAGCTTCGACGGGCCCTTCCCCTTCCACCTCGAAACAAGCTGCAGCCACACAGGTGTTTACAACTGATTCAATCTTGAAGCATGTGTTTACAGCTGCCAAGTCACACTGGTCAAGGAACCTTGTTGGTTGCTCAACTTCAGGCTCATCTGAAAACCTGAAGCATACAACTTCTGTTGGCAAAGTGAAATGAGTGCATTTTCTACCAGGAAGGAATCCTCTTTTCCCAACCTTTGATTGTAAAATTAGGTGACTGGCATTTTGTAGGGGAGCGATTGCAAACCATCAGTTTTCAAGAAGTTAGTTTTTATTTAACATTGACAATTTATATCATAAAGTTTGGCATTCAACAATCAGGAACCATAAATTTTGTTTCAAGTAACATAGTCAAACGCTTTTTTTTTCGAAAGATAGTCAAACGCTTTTTAAGAATCACCAGGACTGAAATAAAAGAACCAAAATAAGAGCAGTCAGCCATTTCTGGTGCTACCTGGTGGTGAGCTCAAGCAGACGCTTTGATCTTCAACATATTGTAGAATTTGCAAATGGTCATGGGGATCTGCAAGTAGAGACATTTTGAGCTCAAGCAGACACTTTGAGCTCAAGTAGACACTTTGATCTGCAACGCTGGCCTGTAGCTCACGAATGATATGTTTGCAGATGGTCATGCCGATCGGCTCATGCAGTATTCTGATGGTCATGACGCAGTTACAGTTATAGAGGGTCTGATGTTTTGACAAAAGCTAGATGACTGGTGTTTCATTCTTTCATCAATTCAACTTGATGGTTTCGTTTTCCATGGGAGAAAATTCAAGTTTAGAATGAACTCTGTGATTCCCTTGGAACTGTGTTTGCATTGACACCAATGGTGATGATGATATCATGATATAATGGCAGAAATGCAGAATCACATGACCTTCAGCAGCTGAACCTCAAACACCAGCAGCTGAACCTCAAATACCAGCACAGGAAGTAAAATGAACCTGACTCATAAGTAATAAAAAGGTCTCATAGTAATATACCAGATCACTTATTCAATTACATTACAAAAGGTCTCATAGTAATAAAATAGGTAAATAGAGCCTATTTTCCGAGCATCATTGACTCGGCCCACGGCGTTGAGCCAACATCTTCTCTAGGATATCTTCTTGTAGCGCTTGATAGTAAATGTGTTGCATGGATTGACATTGATCAAGGTTAATGGCCAAAATGCGCTCATCCTCTTCCTTCTGTTTTTCAGCCTCCATCTGAAGATGTTTCTGCTCCATAGCAAGCCTTTTCTTCTCCAGCTCCACCATCATCTTCCGGTGTTCTCGAGCCTCTTCTGCCTTCACTTTCTCTAGAGCGACCATTTCATCGAGCCTGGCTTTTCTCTCAGCTTCTGAGGGCATCCATATACTCATCCATCCTACATTGTTGGAAAGAAAAATAAATGGAGTTAAGAACTATCAAACAATTCTCACAATTGAGGGAAAAAGACTATCAGAATTCACAAGTGCTACTTGGTTTTGGGTCCTTCTCAAGTAACAACATTTCTAAACCATTATACAAACTTGGAAGAATTTGGGAGGAGCTCATCTCTAGAGAGAAGTGAAAATTCCAGCTGTGCTTTAGTGTGACGTAAACTCAGACAATTAAGCAAGACAATTAAAATCTGAACCTTTACTGTAAACTCAGACAAGAACACGCTGCAGAGGCACTGAAGCAATCGGTTGTGAGATGACAAATCTTGCAGCAGAAGATAACAACAAAGTACACATGACATTTTTTATGAGTACTATAAACATTTTTATGACAAGGTACATATATTCAAAAATTATGATATGGCTGCCTGTTGGCTGTTTGATATATATTCTGAAGGCTGCCTGATGGTACAGAACATATGTTATTGAAAAATATGATGTGATTGCAGTTTACAGAATCACCTTGTTTATTTTTTGTATTACTGAATCATGAGTATGCCTTACAGAATCACCTTGCTAATTTTACCCAAATTAACCAACTATTCCAAGCTACAGGAAATGTCTGGACTCTGAACAGTTGACCTTTACACAGTAGGCAAGTTACAGTTTCTACTTTCATCAGTAGAAACAAAGATACAAATTCTTATTGTATCAGCTAAACTGTTTTCACAGACAACACCTATCCAACCACACAAGACTTGAACTGAACTGAAAGAATCCCTACAGCGTAGGTGAATGGATCAATTTAAATGTGCAGCGCTATTTTGACCGAGCCCTCTAACCATGAGATGGACAGAGACATGGGATTCTTGATAAATCATGCGGAAATTAGTAGATCAACAGCATAGCACTCACATACGATTCATTTGCAACCCATTCTTCATTAAACAACAGGTCAATCTTTTAGACAAATCAGAGGGAAATTTGTTTACCTTGGCTGCAGAAAGGCGTGCAGCATCATCTGTCTTGGGGCTGATGGCGTTGGCATCGTTGGGCAGCCTGTTGAACGGACGTCCTCGTAGCTCTAGATGCGGCCGTCGGAAGCAGCGGCTCTTGGTCGTGGCACCAGGGGAAGCAGCGCTCTGGATCATAGCCGTGGCACCACGGGGAGCAGCGGCGGCGCCTTGTTGCTCGAAGAGGAGGGTGCCGGCAAGGAAGAGAAGCAGAAGAGGAGGGGACCGGCGGGGAAGGGGGCGACGGCGGCGAGGTCGATCGCGGGAGGACGAGCCGGAGAGGAGGGGACCGGCGGGGAAGGGGCACGTGGCGGAGCAGTGTCAGGCAACACGATGAGGCCATCCATCAAGACATCAACGGCTGAAGCTCTTTTAGCCTTCTTTTACCTTGTTACTGCGCTTGTCGGGTGACCTGCAGTCAAAGGGAAAACGTTTAGCTTTTACTGCTGCTGAGCTTTAAGTGGCCGGGAGGCCCCTTCTGTAATTTTTCATGCTTGTAAAAACTCTACACCTATCTTAGGACTAGGAGTAGCAGTAGCAGACGCCCTGGCGATCTCCATGGCGATCTCGTCCAGTGAACTCGATTGAATCCTAGGGTCTTCCAGTTAATTCGGCTGCTACTTCCTCCATTTGCTCTGAACTTTTCCCCCTCTATTTTGTTTTCATTTGATTTGGCGATGGTTCCGTAGTCTCGATTTTCCCAGATCCTGACAATTGGTATCTAGAGTCAGCGTTACTTGGCAGGGATTTTCGTTTTTCTGGCAGAAATCTTTTGCTTCCACAGCCCGTTCCTCAGATTTAGTCCGATCGGCGTGGTGGTAAGGTGGTTGCGGCTCTCCCGTATAAAATCCCACCCTCCCACCCAGATCTGAGGAAAACACCCCAAATTTCCCAACATTTGCAGTTCAATTGACGAAGTTAGGGTTGCAGGGCATTGTTCCTGTGTAAAATTCCGTGTGCTTCAACAATTGTAACTTGCGGAGGCGACTGGAGAGGAGCACCATCAATTTGGGTTTCAGGGCTTGTCCTTGTGTAAAATTCCTCGGTTGATTCCGTGCTCCAGAAGTTGAGGATTGATTTGTGATTCTTGTGGGGACAGCGTTAGCTTGAACCGAGTCACAAATTGGTACGCAAGATGCCTGCAGACGGAGATGCTGCTGATCAAGATAGAAGATATGCAACCGCTGTGGAGGTAGATGGTATGAGAAGAACATTGGATGAGTTTATGAAGAAGCAGGATGATAAAAATGATGCTCTGACAGCGCTCTTGACCAAGCAAGACTAAAAAAGTGATGCATTGGCTCTGGCTGTGGAGAAATTGTCTCAATCAGTCACTATTTTGGGCAGTCATTTTGGCTATGGGGAGATGGAAGGAAAAGGCTCAAATTACAAAGGTAGAATTAATGTCTCGATTCATCCTCATACTAGCAAGATCTATAAATCTCTGCATCATGCAAAAGAGTCACAGATGGCCCAACAGCAGTATTATGAACCACCAACTGCAAGAACTGGCCATGTTCAATTTTATGATGATCAAGAGCAATGGTCAACACATGGCCAAGAAGAAGATTATGATTATGAGCAGGAAGTTGAGCATTATTATGAAGCCAAGGAAGGGGAACCTGATTGGAAGGTGAATTATTATGAAGAGCCTCCTCAGCCTCAACAAGTACAGAAACCACCTATGCAAAGGTACATTCATCCAAATGCTCACCTCAGTAAGCAACATATGGCCAACACAATACCACCTCAGCAACAAACCAACCACTTCCCCAAAAACCAACACCTTCCTGAAAAACAACAGCAGTCACAGGGGAACCAGCAACAAAAACAGACTCCACCTCCACCACCACCACCACCACCATCCCCCAAGCAGCAGGAACAACAGTTTGAGAAAACTTCCCCTGTTGTTCAGCAAAACAAGTTCCAGGAACAACTTCAGTATGACTCCAAAGCAATAGCTAGAGGCCCAAAGTTGAAATTCCCAGAATGTGATGGTGAAGACTGTGATGGGTGGATAAGGAAAGCTGAGAAATATTTTGAGCTAGTGGGAGTTCCAAATGAAGATAAAGTGAGGATTGCTGTAATTTACACAAAAGGTAAAGCTGAATTTTGGTGGAGAGGCACTGGATGTAACCCAAACACTATGCAATGGCATCATTTCTGAAGTATCTGAATGTTTAGAATGTTGGAGGACAGGTTCAACCAAGTATCTGAATATGATATTGTTGGGCAATTTCACAAACTGAAACAGACAGCTACTGTCAATGAGTATGTAGATAATTTGAAGAGCTCATGAGTTCAGTAAGGAGGCACAATCCTTCCTTGCCTGATTCCTACTATATCGGTAGTTTCATTTCTGGCCTGAAAGATGACATTCAACATCAGATACAATGTTACCGGCCAACCTTTTTGTCTCAGGCTTACTGGTATGCCAACAGATTGGAACAGTCCAGTGCTCATTCTAGAAGACTGACCCACTTTTCCTCAAGCAACAAGAAGTTATAAACCATGGGTGAAACCAGAAGAGGATGCAGCAGCCAATAATATTGCAGAATTGAGGGCTGCTGGCAAGTGCTTTAAGTGCAGAGAGCCATGGATTCCTGGTCATGCAAAAACCTGTAAGGGCAAACAAGTTTTTTCTATCATACTAGTTGAGAATGAGGAAGGAAAGGAGGAAGTAGCTGTGGTTGAAGATGGAGAGCTTATGGAAGCACAAATTGATGGTAATGTCAATCCTACACAGACCCTGAAAATTTCCATGCATGCTCTGTTGGGAACTCCAACCCAGGCTAGCACATTTACACTTAAACTGCAAATTGGGACAAAAACAGCCATTGCTTTGGTGGACAGTGGGAGTGATGCATCTTTTATTAACACAAAGTTTGCTGTCAAAGCCAAGTGCAAGATGTCAACAGTAGCTGAAGCAAAAATAGCAGCTGCCAATGGAAAGGAAATGATCAGCAAAACAGCTTGCCTTCAATGTCCATACAAGATCCAAGGTCATGAATTCTCATCTGACTTCAGAGTTTTAGAAGTCCAGGGCTATGACATTATTTTGGGAGCTGACTGGATGTATACTCATAGTCCAGTAGGACTCGACTTGGAAAAGAGAGAATTTAACATCACAAAAGATGGACAGTCATTGGTCACATTTTCAGATGAAACCTTTGTGACAATGCACAGATAATTGGTACAAAGAAACTATATCAGCTACTCAAGAAAAAAGCAATAGGAGCTGTCATCATGTTGAACAACTCTGAACAACAAGAAGGGGCTGATTTTGTTCCAGTACCAGCAGCAATACAAAAGATCATTGAAGAGTATGCTGATGTTTTTCAGGAGCCTGACCAGCTACCACCAAGCAGAAATGTGGATCATTCTATCCCACTTTTAGGTGACAGCAAACCAGTCAATCAGAGAGCATACAGACTTCCTCACCATCAAAAGAATGCCTTGGAAGAAATGGTTCAACAGCTACTAAAGGCTCAGATGATCAGACCAAGTACCAGTCCCTACTCTTCACCAGTAATACTTGTCAAGAAGAAAGATGGAACATGGAGACTTTGTGTCGACTATAGGCAGCTCAACTCTAGAACCATCAAGAACAAATATCCTATTCCCATAATTGAAGACTTACTGGATGAATTATTTGGAGCTCAAGTTTTTTCCAAAATAGACTTGAGATCAGGGTACCATCAAATTAGAATGACCGAGGCTGATATACAGAAAACAGCATTCACAACTCATTTAGGCCATTTTGAATATGTTGTCATGCCATTTGGTTTAACAAATGCTCCTGCAACTTTCCAAACTCTGATGAATACAGTTCTAGCTGATTTCTTAAGGAAATTTGCTTTGGTTTTCTTTGATGACATACTTGTTTACAGCACAACAATGTCATCTCATATCAACCATCTCAGGGTTATACTGGAAGTATTGAGGCAGAACAAATTGTTTGCCAAGCTCTCAAAATGTACGTTTGGAACATCTGAAGTGGAATACCTGGGCCACATTATCAGTAAGATGGAGTATCTACGGATCCTTCAAAGATATCCATCATTACAGAATGGCCAACACCAAAAACTGTGACTGAGCTCAGATCTTTTTAGGATTGGCTGGCTACTACATAAGGTTTATTCAAGGATATGGGATTATATGCAGACCCTTATTTGATTCTCTGAAGAAAGATGCATTTCTCTGGGGTATAGATCAAGAAGCTGCTTTCAAAAAGATCAAAAAAATCATGTCTACACCACCAGTCTTGGCTTTACCTGATTTCAGTCAACCATTTGTTCTGGAGACAGATGCTAGTGGAACAGGCATAGGAGCAGTCCTCATGCAAAATGGAAGACCAATATCATTTCTGAGCAGGACATTGGGACCTAAAGCCTTAGCAGCATCAACTTATGATAAAGAGGCAATTGCTATACTGGAAGCTCTGAAGAAGTGGAAGCATTACTTTGCCAGTACTTCTGTGATCATCAGAACTGACCAACAGAGCTTAAAATACATTCAAGATCAGAGGCTATTGGAAGGCATCCAACATAAGCTCTTGGTGAAACTATTGGGTTTCAATTACAAAGTAGAATACAAGAAGGGACAAGAGAATAGAGTGGCTGATGCACTATCAAGAGCAACTCATTCTCAGCAGATAATGGCAATTACTACTGTAGTGCCTGTGTGGATGCAACAAGTGATTACAAGCTATGAAGCTGACCAACAATGTTTGGAACTGCAAACAAAATTGAGTATTGACCCTCAAACTGTGCCTAATTATACCCTGCAAAATGGTGTATTAAGATACAAAGGCAAAGTGGTCATTGGGAATGACACCAATCTGAAAACTCAAATTTTGGATCATTTCCACAAATCATCTTTGGGTGGTCACTCAGGGGAAAGAGCTACATGCAAGAGGATTCAATTAATCTTTTTCTGGCCAAATATGCAGCAGCAGGTGAAACAATATGTGAGCAACTGTCCTGTGTGCCAAAAGAATAAATCAGAACATGTTCCATATCCAGGGCTACTTGCACCTCTGCCAATTCCTGAGCAAGCTTGGACTCATGTCTCCATGGATTTTGTGGAAGGCTTACCTAAATCTCAGGGCAAGAATGTCATCCTAGTGGTAGTTGATAGATTCACAAAATATTCACACTTTGTTGCACTCAGTCATCCTTATACAGCACAAGATGTGGTGAGTCTTTACATGGAAAACATATACAAACTTCATGGCCTGCCCAAAGTAATTGTAACTGACAGAGATCCTATCTTCACAAGTACAATGTGGCAGTCTCTGTTCAAGAGTTTGAAGGTGGAATTGCATTTATCCTCTGCATACCACCCCCAAACAGATGGGCAAACTGAAAGGGTAAACCAATGCTTGGAAAATTATTTAAGACGCATGTGCTTCAACAGTCCTCAACGATGGTTCCATTGGCTGTCTTTAGCAGAATGGTGGTATAATACTTCATTCCACACATCACTGAATATCACACCATTCCAAGCTTTATATGGATTCAAACCACCACAGGTAGCTGAAGATATTATGCCTGACTGTCCTGATCTCACAGCCCAAGAACAGCTCAGGAACAGACAGGTAGCATTACAAGTGATCCAAGACAACTTACACAAAGCTCAAGCAAGAATCAAAGCACAAGCTGATAAACATAGAACTGACAGGGAATTTGCTATTGGAGATATGGTATATTTGAAATTACAGCCATACAGACACACTTCACTTAGTGCTCATAGATGCCTCAAGTTACATTCTAAGTACTATGGCCCTTACAGAGTCTTAGAAAGAATTGGGAAAGCTGCATACAGACTACTGTTACCAGATGGATGTCAGCTACATGATACATTCCATGTTAGCCAACTCAAGAAACATCTAGGAGACAAAATAATTCCTAGTAAAGAATTACCACTGGTTGATGCTAAAGGTACCATCAAGATAGCACCAGCAAAAATACTGGAAAGAAGAATGATTCCTCGCAACAATGAAGTTGTTGTTCAGTGGCTTATTCATTGGATCAATCTGTCCGAAACAGAAGCAACGTGGGAAGACGCAAATTTCATCAGGAAGGTCTTTCCTTCGTTTCGGATCTTAAGGAGGGGGTATTGTCAGGCAACACGATGAGGCCATCCATCAAGACATCAACGGCTGAAGCTCTTTTAGCCTTCTTTTACCTTGTTACTGCGCTTGTCGAGTGACCTGCAGTCAAAGGGAAAACGTTTAGCTTTTACTGCTGCTGAGCTTTAAGTGGCCGGGAGGCCCTTGCTGTAATTTTTCATGCTTGTAAAAACTCTAAACCTATCTTAGGACTAGGAGTAGCAGTAGCAGACGCCCTGGCGATCTCCATGGCGATCTCGTCCAGTGAACTCGATTGAATCCTAGGGTCTTCCAGTTAATTCGGCTGCTACTTCCTCCATTTGCTCTGAACTTTTCCCCCTCTATTTCGTTTTCATTTGATTTGGCGATGGTTCCGTAGTCTCGATTTTCCCAGATCCTGACAAGCAGGCGGTAGGCGGAGGAGGCAGCGGCGACGCGCGAGGCCGTCTGCACCGTCGGGTATGGCCGCGGCGTGAACAGCCGGGGCGGAGGAGCAGGGGGCGGCGGCGCCGCCGACGTCGAGATGGCCCGCGAGGAGCGGCGCTTTTTTCCCGGACGAGGAGTCGCCCTCCAGATTTGGGGGAAGAATCGTGCGTCCTCTAGAATAGTGTAATGCAGGTGGCGATGTGCGGGGACCGATTTTGTGGCGCATATGCGCCAGCTAGTCGCTACCCAAATTTTCTCCTCCGCTAGCCTTTTTTTTTTTCCGAGCGTTCCCTGCGGCACCACGCGCCGCCGCGGAGCACGACCACGCCGCTGCTGCCGCCCGGGCCGACGGCCGCAAGGAAAGGGAGGAAGTGGATCTTACGTGGCCCCAGAGAAAAGAGAGAAGGCGGAGGTCCGCATCAGTCCGCCATGGACAAGCTCTCCAGTGTCGAGCCGCCCAGGAACAATTGGAGCCCGCCGTGCTAGTTAGATTGAAGCGAGGTCGTTGCCTTTGTGCTAGATGGAAAAATTCGTGCCACAAACTGGATATCTTGAAGTCGAATTGAACGCCATGAAGCCGAATTGTCCTCTGCCCTGCGTCTTCTTCCAGTAGAAAGGCCTGGGCAGCTGCAGCCGTTGGGCAGCGAAGGGATAAGGTCACCAGGCAGGAGGAAAAAATCGCTTGAAGAAAAGGAGAAGAGTGCAGGTTGAGCGTGGCTGACGGGCAGACCAAACGGGCCTAAGAAAAATGTGGAGCCCATAAATATTTAAATATAGAGAGGGTTAAAATTTAGATAGGTTGTTGGGTTTGATCATTTTTTAAGTAGCTAAATCAAGATTTTGACCATACATTTTTTCTAGTCTCTTGGAGTTGTTCTAATCTCTATTACTCTATACAGGTCATGTTTGGCATAGCTCTTGCTCCACAAAGATCAGCTCCACTCCTAGACTGTAGCCGTAACAAGCTCTACATGGAGCAAGAGCAAACTGAAAGAGGTGTTTGGCTAACAAGCTGCTCCAAACACAAGAAATGAAGATTTTGAGGCAGCAGCTGGGCAGGCGGCGCCGGCGGGGAGAGCAGGGGTGGCGGAGGCTGGGCACGGCGGGGAGGGCAGGGGCAGCGGCGGCAGGTGGGCAGGCGGCGCCGACAGGGAGGGTTGAGGGCGGCATCGGAATGTGTCGATGGGGAGGAAGAAGGAAGCGGATAAGGCTCCGAGAGGGAGATGAGAAACTGAACGAACCGTTTTTTAACCAGTGGCAGTGGTGGGTAATTATCTCCAAACTCCACGACTAGGTTCATATTTGGAGTTTCTGGAGTTCCAAAAGAGATACTCCACCAAAATGAACTAGAGCTCCTTAAACTCTATGGAGTTGGGCTGCTCTTGGAGTTGGTGGAGTTAGGGTGTTTGGGTAGAAAAGTGGATAGAGGTGGTAGAATTTTGCTCTGAGCCATACCGGACATAATCTTGAAATGTGCTTATGAGAGTGGCTCGAATACGCGGGCCCAAAACTCGATTCAATAGGTGTTCCATCCTTTTTTTACAAAATTACTTTGTTGACTAGGAATAATGGGATATCATTGACTCCACTACCGAAAAAGAAAATGGTTGCCTGCTGTGCTAACCACTGGTGTAATCAGTAGTAGTTGACGATCTGTTACGGGTTGCTGGCGCAATCGGAAAAACAAGTAGAAAAGCGCAATTATTGACTCCACGTCTCCACGGCGGTTGAAGAAAATTAACAATAGCTCAGTCCAGCATCATAGGCTTACGGCATCCACCACGCATCCATCCGGAGCTTTTGCACATGCGAGCACGAGCAAGAGCAACTCAGCATTTCAGCAACTTGAATAGAAGAAGCCATTTTTCAGAAATGGCGGTGTTTAGTTGCCATGTGAAAAAAATTTCAAAAGAGAATCTTACATGCATGAAGCACTAAATGTATACAAAAAATAATCCATTACACGGATGGAGTGTATGTCGCGAGACGAATCTAACGAGCCTACTTAATCCAAGATTTGCAACAGTAATGCTACAGTAATCGTCCGCTAATTGTTAATTAATTACCCTCTAATTACCCGTCATTAGATTTGTCTCGCGATTTGCTGGCTAGATCTATAATTAGTTTTACCAATAGTTTACATTTACTATTCCTAAATGATAAATTTTATTTGATGTGACATCTCAAAAACTTTTCACCCTCCCATCTACACCCGCCCAATGAACCGGGCTCGTTTGTATTGCTGCCAATGTACGCCCTTCCAAATATTTGGTCGTTGACTAGATAGGCGTGTGGCATTTGGATGCTAGCCAATGTTGAGTGTGCCTTTGCCGTAGGATAGCTTCCAGTTCATTTGCTACGCCAACCTTGAGCAAACTGTGGACGGTGGAATCCTTCGCCAAATTATTGGCTCGCCCTCTGTTGGCGTGGCACCAGAGGGCGCAAACCAAACGTCCCCGAATAGAAGAAGCCAAGGACGTTTACGGATTCATGCTACTTTTCCCAGTTATTTTATATTTTTTATTTTGTTCGGCCCGGGATCTTCTCCACGGTGTTTGTTTGGAAGTCAATTAAGCAGACGAGACGAGACGAGACGATAGTGCTGCGAACCGACGACGAGGAGCAGAGCAGGTCAACAGGATACAGAGCTGGAACAGCGGCGACCAAGGATCGTGCCGCTCGATCTCCCTCTCCCCCGGGTACGGCTTGTCCTTCCTCCTCCCGGCCTTCCCTCCCTTTCTTCCTTCGCTAGATTCTAGAGGCTCGCTTTGACCTGAGAGGATTCACCGGATTGTTCTGGGCTCTTCTGCTTCTTGATTTCTTCCGGGAAATTTGTGCTGCTACGCATTGGCCTCACCTGGCTCAGGGAGATTCACCCATTTCATGTTGAGAGCTGAAATTTTGGCACCAATAGGAAGATTCTTGCGCCATCGTATGGGCCATATACGCAAGTTGCCCCGGAAAATTTCCTCCTTTCCCCCAACAATTTGGAATGTTCATTTGATTTGTAGGCTATGGCCTACAGGCAGGGTTCTGTCCCTGGAACGTTACAACCCTGCAACTGAATGGATCTGTAGAAATGTTTGAACTGGCAAGGACTGAACTTATTTGTTATATGTATCTTACACTGTTGGATTGAATACAGAACTGACGCACTAGGATCACTATGTGCTCGACACTGTGTTTCAGTCAAATCCCCCTGAGGAAAAAAGATAAAACTAGTGAAATATTGGTCGTATGTATTTGCATTACTTGTACTAGTTTACTGTTGTTTTCCCTGAAGTGGATAAGTCCATATTCGTTTGAATTGCAACTGTGCTTTTGCAACTGTGCTTTTGCAGATGTTTTGGTGGCTTGTGTGTTTCTTAATTTTCTGCACGGGAGTCGCTGGATGTGAGTGATGGGGTGCCTACAAACAAAGCATGCTGGTCGATCGCCACACTCACTGGATGCACGGGAAGCTGTAGTCCTTGCTGCTGAAACATCTTGTGAGAAAGTGGATCTTCCAGATTTTGTTAATATTGCTACTGGAACACCGTGTGAGAATTGAACCTTCTTGCATAAGAAAGACGAATCAATTGATTGCTCTCTGATATACTCACATATTTCTGCTCAAACCCATATGTTAATGCTGTAGATTTTACATGCAAAAGTAGTGCAGGCTAGCAGCTCCTCTTTTTCATAGTTTTTGGGTCAAACAAGCCCAACAAAGGCACTGGCATGACTACTTCTCTCACTAACTCTGATGATGTATTTTGTTGTGTTTTAAAACAAGTTTATTAGCCTTCAACTGTTGTTGCAGTTACAGTAAGTGAAGTTGAGGCACTACATGACCTCTTCAGGAAAATAAGTAATTCAATCGTAAAAGATAATCTAATTCACAAGGTACTCCCTGATGCACAATTTTGGGTAAAGCAACTTTTGTATGGACTAATTAGTACTCTTTTATTTTTATAGGAAGAATTCCACCTTGCTCTCTTTAGGAACAAGAAGAAGCAAAATCTCTTTGTTGATAGGGTAAGAGTATCAGTTATGTCAGGTTCTTTGTTTTAAATTCTTGCTTATGACTTTATTTAAGGCGTGTTTGGATGCCGCCACCATTTGCTGAGCCGCAGCTGCAGCTGCACCGTAAGTGCGGCGAATGAATCGTCCGCCACACTTTTGGTGAGCTGCGGTGGACGAATGAAGTAGCTCGCTGTGGCAGTGGTTTGGTGCACCTAAGCCACAGCATGAACCAAACACGGGTGCTGCGTGCTGCAGTTACAGCGTGACGATGTGTGGCGTGGTGTGCTCATGATCCAAACGCGCCTTACTGTAAAAAGAACAGCTTCCCTAAGTTTTTTTCCTTGACAAATGCCTGATGATTGTTTGCCATTTTTACATTTTTATTCACTAGTTGCTTTTACCAGTAACTGTCAGCACTCATCTGTCAGACTCTCTAAAAACATTTCTGCTGAAGTGTCATAGCTGTAGCTTTTGTACTATTTAACTCTTTGATTGACAAAATACGATATATCCATATATACTTTTTTTCTTATGATGATTTATGTTTTACTTGAAGAATTAGTTCAAATGTGTTAGTGTTGTATAGCTTTAAATCAGTTGTGTCTACAAAATTTATTACATAAGAGCTCAAAAATAACTTGCAGGTATTTGACTTGTTTGATCAAAAACGAAATGGTGTAATTGAATTTGGTGAATTTGTTCGATCTCTTAGTGTGTTTCATCCAGATGCACCTGAAGAACAAAAAGTTGCATGTACGAACTTCTGAAGTTACTCAGAATCTTCAGAAAATTTTAGGTTTAGTGTTGTTAACTAACTTTTTAAATTTGTTGTTGCAGTTGCCTTTAAGTTGTATGACTTAAGACAGACAGGCTTTATTGAACGGAATGAGGTAAGCACTGTTTTTCTTTTCACTAGTTACTTCATGGTTTTTAGCGAACATAATATTGTACATATGTTACTGATTTTTTTAGGAATTTTTTTTCTGAATATTGATATTAGATTGCCCTCTCTATTACAGAGGTTTTGTCTATCTTTCTTTGTTCACTTGAGATCTGGAGTAAACATACAGCTGTTGAGAACAATAACATGAAAATGGTATGCTGCAACAATAACATGGAAATGGCGTGCTGCAACACTAACAATGGGAGACTTGATTTTTTTTTTGAATTGATTACTTTTGAAATTTTGTGAAAATAATTCCATCTGAAACTAGCGTAGTATAAGGGTTCAGTATGTGCTCAGTGGCACCAGAAGGAAGTCTCAAGAGATTGAGAAAGCAGGCATGTGGGAAACTTGATTCAAACATGATAGATCAGGGATGAGATGAATGGGAGTTCCTCAGTTGTATTTCTGAGAAATATTGTTAAAAAATATTTCTCAGAAATATATAGTCTAGTGAATTTCATTTTTGATAGATTAGTACCGATAAATTGTTGCATAGTGTTCTCTACTTCCCTGTGTTTTGACAGTAGAAGAGACGAGGTCTTTCTATTGATTAGGGTGAACAGGGCACATGCTTCAAACCATGATATCTTTGTGTGTGTGAATGGTCTTTTGAGTTTTGACCATTTAGCCCGTTCATCATGTCTATTGCACTAAGCATGTGTGTAAAATATGATTCTTGAATAGGAAATTATGTCACTATCCTCAGTTCTGTTGCAGTTAAAGGAGATGGTGTTGGCTCTGCTGGACGAATCAGATTTGGATATTACGAGTGATGCTGTCGAGATTATTGTTGATAGGGTATGAAAATATCATCCATGTGGTATTTTGATTTCCTAATTCCCTAGCATAGAAGCAAAGATATCCTTTTGCTTGGTGCTGAATCTTTTGATGTTGGTTGATAGACATTTGACCAGGCTGACACAAAAGGTGATGGAAGGATCGATCAAGAAGAATGGACAGAATTTGCTAAAGATAACCCATATGTACTGAGGAATATGACCCTTCCATACTTGAAGTAAGGATACACAATTTTTCGTAATATTTAGCAATGATATATTAACAGTACACCTTAATCAATACAGTTGCTTTGTTATTGGACGTTGTTGAAAGAAGATTATAAGTGCAACCATAGAAGTCTAGTAAGAGTGTATCAGTTTGTTTTTGGTGGGAGAATGTTCCTTTCCTTGTTTTACATCTAAGCTGTGCCCTTTGGGTTACATTTGCATGACTCGGCTGTTACATTTTGTAAATGGAAATAACGATATAGAAAGGATCTTCAGATTCAACCTTTATCTTTTCATTTTTGGGTGACCAAGTACGCCTTGACTAATTTTATAAACGCCCTCTTTGACTGGCTGTTCTGTGGTCATAATATGCAGGGACGTCACTATGGTATTCCCAAGCTTTGTGATTCACTCAGAAATCAGCGAAGCAGACATGGCTGCCTAAACTGACAGTAACTGCAAGCTTGCACATATCTCTGTACATCCTGATGTAAATATCAATGGAGGGGCGTTCTGGAAGATATTTCATTAAGAAAAGGTTTGCAACACGTCTCTCGAGCACCTGCCGTGCGTAGAATTGTGCACTGGGTGTAAATGGAGGTAGGAAACTGAGTTTTGTTGTCTTTTTTTTTTTTGGAGGGGAACGAGTTTTGTTGTCTTACGAATAAGCAAAGGAGCAATGTAGCATCCAGCCCCAGCATCACTGACCAATGTGTGGATATGTACAAGTGTAAAATCGCACAACAATGTATCCATTGTTGGCTGATCTTTTATTTATTATTTACACTTTTACATTGGAGAATGCTTGAGCAAGGAAGTTGTAGCCTTGTGTTATCAAGTGCAATTCAATTCAAGGTCATTGGCACAAAAGGGGTGCATTGATCTGTGGTTCTGGCCTTCTAGATTATATGATCTTGCTTATGGTTCAAGAACAATATGCCAAAAGACCATCCCAGACCACCTAGCTATTGTTTTGGTAATCCAAAGTGACATTTTACCGTATTATTCTTAAACTACACTAAATTATATAATCTAGGAGGCAATCAAAGCAGGTGCTAACTAGCAAAGTCGATTGCATTATTAGGACTAACATTGTTTTTGAGTACCAAATGCTTGATTCGCGGTGATACGGCAACTACAACTGTCAGCTTTTATGAGGGGGCGTTTAGATGCATTTCGTAAAAATTTTGGAATGAAATCTTTTCACTTTTGAAGTATTAAATATAGACTAATCATAAAACTAATTACAGATTCTGTCTGTAAATTGCGAGATGAATCTATTAAGACTAATTAATCTGTCATTAACACATGTTTAGCAATTTATTGTCTAATCACGACCTAATTAGGCTCATTAGATTCGTCTCGCAATTTACAGACCATCAATGCTTTTTTTCAACTACATTTAATATGGCACGCATGTGTCTAAACATTTATTTTGGATTTTGAATCTAAATATCCCCTAACTTCATATAGGACTATTTGTATCAGGTTAAAATTCTTTCTTTCCTCGTCTCCTGATCTGTATTTGTGACCCCCTTTGCTGGTTTCTTTTAATACATAATCAGTACTCGAAAATCTTTTACCAAATGATTTCTTTAGAATTTTCCATTTAATGCTTGGTTTGTTTTTAGTAATTAGTGAGATTTAAATTGAGTGCTGCAATTCGGAACTGTCCAAGGGCGTAAGAGGCCCAGCTCTGTTCAAGGCCCAGGCAAATCCCTTCAAGACCCATAAGGCCATAACCAAACAGACCATGACGCCACAGTCGCTCCTTTCTCACCTACCCGCCGCTCCCAAACCCCCCATTCCTCCTCACCGGCCCGGCGGCCCCACGCCAAAACCCTACTCCGATCGCCGCCATGGACGCCGCCGGCGACGGCGAGGGCGGAGGGCCTATGACGTACGCCGAGATCGAGCAGTACTTCAATTCCTTGGGCTTGGAGGGCCCGACCGCGCAGCAGCGCATCGACTGCATCTTCTCCATCATCATCTCCCTCCTCCCCCCGCCCCTCGTCCCCGCCCCGGAGGCCGCCGGCGACGACTCCGACGACGACAGCTTCTCTCTCACCTCCTCCGACTCCGAGGCATCCGGCTCCGGCGCGGACCCGCTCGCGCTCCACCCGGCGGCAATCGGCGACGGCACGGACCACATCAGCCGCCTCCCGGACGCGCTCCTCTCCAACATCGTCTCCCGCCTCCCCACCCTGGAGGCCGCGCGCACCGTCGTCCTCTCCACGCGCTGGCGCGGCGTGTGGGCCGCGACCCCGCTCCTCGTCGACGACGCCCACCTCGTCGGCGCCGACGGGCCCAGCGGCATCCCCATCGTGCGCGCCGTGTCGCGCTGCGTGGCCGCGCACCCCGGCCCCGTCCGCAGCGTCCGCGTCACCCGCGTCTCCTTCTACTGCCAGGAGTACGTGCTTCAGCGCCTGCTCGCGGACCTCGCCGACAAGGGCGTCCAGGACCTCATCCTCTTCAACCGCCCATGGCCGCTCAACATGCCGCTCCCTGAAGACATCCTCCGCTGCGCCTCCCTTGAGCGCCTCTACCTTGGCGTGTGGCAGTTCCCGGAGATCAACAGTGCACACCTGCCCTTGTTCAACAAGCTCCGCGACATTGGCCTCTTCCACTGCATTGTCCGTGATGAATCAGTTAATGCCCTGCTCGCACACTGCCCCAAGCTGGAAGTCCTCTCCATCGTCTTGTCGTATGGCTCGCCGTCTCGCCTCCACATCGTGTCCCGCAGCCTCCGGGTGGCGGTAGATTGGAATTCCACCTTGGACGAGGTTGTCGTTCAAGATGCTCCCTGCCTTGAGCGGCTGATCCTACAGACCTTGGAAACAAGGCGGCCCATCAAGATTGTTGGTGCGCCCAGGCTGGAGGTTCTCGGGTTCCTCGACCTCAATCTACATGAGCTTCAGATTGGCGGCACTGTAATCAGGGTAACTGTGTTCAGTTGTGACTCCTGTGTTCTGTGCATGCCATTCATCACCTGATCTGTTACTACTAAGCAGATTGTTTAATATTCTGTTACCAAAAAAAATGGCAGGCCGGGATGAACGTGAGGGCCAGGACCACAGTTCCAAGCTTGAAGATACTGGCTGTCACAGTTCATTTCACACGCAACCAAGAGGCCAAGATGCTGCCTACCCTGTTCAAATGCTTTCCTCACTTAGAGGCGCTGCATGTCCTGGTAATTGTTCAAATCAAATTAGACCAATAGCAGTTGATTATAGTAGTTCATCTCAATTCAGACTTAATTAATATAGTTACTGCCTCATTCAAGGATTAGAGGATGTACAATGGTGCTTAGAGGAAATATTCACCTAGAAACTGGGTTTTTCATTGCTTCATTTGCACTCAGTCCTTAAAAGATGATAAGATGCTTATGTTTGCACTTTCACTGGTTTTCTTAATGTGTGCTAACAAGCTGTCCATTTTCTTTCTTTAAGCACTCGTGTATCTCATCTAAGCATTTTGTATTGTATCTCGCGGTACTTGATTTCCAATTTTCGGATTCAAATGTTGCTGACATCTGTTCTGCTTCATTCAGGCCATTCCATCTAAGTCCATGGACAGCGATCATGACCTTGAGTTCTGGGAATCCCTGTGTTCTTGCGAGTGCCTTGAGTCGCATCTGAAAACGGTCATGATTCATGGGTGCCTGGTGCATAGCAATGAGATTGGGTTCCTTCAGTACATTATCAGAGAGGGAAAGGTACTTAAGGCTGTGGGTGTTGATCCATCACCTAATAACAGTTTGCGATTGATTTCGTCTTAGCTTCCTTTGGTGAGAACGATGCAGCATCAAGTGATGTAAGCAGTGGTGAGAGCGATGGTGACAGCGATGCAGCATCAAGTGGTGTAAGCAGTGGTGATGTTTTCCATGCCAGAGTCGATGGCCGCTTCCTCTTCCAAAATGCCATTGATATGACATTGGACAACCCTTTCTGTGTGGATGACGTGCTAGTTTCCTGATTCTGGTGCTGCTGCTGGTGCCTTATTGTCACACATTAAGATATTGGCAGTGCTAACTGCTAAGTATTTTGTAATTTTATTCAACTTATTTAGAAGGTCATCCTGAGTAAAGCAGAGTGAAACTTGGGACATGGATGTCTGAAAGCCAGTTTAATGCATATTATTCTGAGTGGTGGTTTTATTGAGAGACAAATTAATATTCTGAGTTAGGCAAGTGCCTTTTTTGCAAGTTGGTTTGGGCTTATATGTGTGAAATCTATCTGAAACTGCTATTTATATGAATGCCATTTCCAACTATTACTTTCGCTACTGATTTGACCCAATAGCCAGTTCCTGAAACGCATTGATACATCTGTTTATATATTTTATTTGCTAGTCTTCTATCATCAGTTTGGATGATAGAATCCAATGAAAACATCCGTGTGAACCATAATCTGTTGAAGGTGCTGTTATTCTGTTACGTGTGAGAAATGTACATTTATTAGCCCAAATTTGAGAATCTTTTCTGCTCTGATGTGTTTTTACCAGTCAGGTTCTGCTATGTTGTGTTCACCTGTCGGGTAGTCGCGACATGCCAGGGATATGATAAAATCGTATGATCATATGGATCCGATCTTCTTTCCTTTGCAACGAACCATTTTACGATACCCTTGATCATGATTTGCAATTTTGAATGGAGCAATTAGACATCTGATGTTTCCTTTTCTGTTGACATCAATTTACAACTTTGTGTATAAATTCTGAACATCGTAGGGCTTATGTTGTAGGATTCCGTTCCATCTCAGTTTTTTTTTTCTTTTGTGATGTATGGTGTAATGATCCTTGAGCGTGCAGTGGACTGATTATGGTTGGTTCGATTGTCAGGATGCTTTATTACTTGATAGCTCAGGTAAGAACAGGGGTAGAAAGCTGGTCTATTTATAATTTTTTATTGTCCAGCAACATTTCAGTTTTTAGAATGTCATGGATGGTCTCCACACCATTTCTAGAATGGATGGTCTCCACACCATAGCTTTAACTTCAGCCTCGTTGGTATTTGTGGACCTGCTGTACCATAGCAATTTATGGTTATTTTGTACATTTGATTGATTTCTAAATGCTATTGTGTTAGCTCACCTAGTTGAAATTGCTTGGGGAGTTGGGGACTTTGGTGGAACTGTTGACAATTAGAAGCAGTGGGATCAGATCATCAAGATGTTAATCTACTTGTTTCTTTGTATTTCATCTTCAAATTTCAGTTTCTTCTAAGCTTGAATAATGCTTAAGAAGGAAAACAGTGACTGTTGGACTGCATGGTACACTTTATTCGGCATGTTTGCTTGATTAGCATTTGTAGACAGTACAAAGAAAATAAAAGCATGTATGCATTTGGTAGAAAAAGATGACGTGTGATGGGGTGTCTTAGGCTCTTAGCATTTGGTTTTACATACTTTTTTTATTTCATACATTCTAAACTGCTCTGGTGCGCTACTTTTATGCATGGAAAAGATTGATATAAGCTATGCATTTTTCATGTTACCCTGACTTTTCTCATGTTGTTATGCATTTGATGGGGTGAGATCTGACACTGGATTACAGGCTGATATGGCTGCTCTTCATCTAGTAACTTAGTTATGCACTAATCTCTCTTTTGATTACTTCTCGACTAACTCAATGAGCACTTTCTGTTTTGGCTTTGCTGATTAAGTTGATGTTTCTCTGACAGCGCCGAGATCAGGCGACAAAGGAAGATAGAGAGTTCCAGCTTTGGAGATTCAGATTGGTAATTGCTACAATGGATCATGGAGTGAAGTAATGTTCACGGTAGTCCCAGGTATCAGAATGTCCTCATACATGGTTTACTGTCATCTTTGACTCTTCTAAGTTCAAACAGTCATCACGCTATTGCTTGTGATGTTTCTGATTTGAGAAGAGATCTAAATTTTGTCGTGTGCCTGGGCTTTATGATTTCAGTGCTTGAAAACTATTGATCCAAGAAACATTCCCCTTGTTCATTTTACAACCAGTTTTACAATTCTTTTGTTCACTGTTCGGACTTTTTTTTTTTCCTGAGTTCAGCGGTTGCCAGAATGATGAATGTAGTTGCCTGTACTAATGAGTAGAATGGTAGATCTAGCTATAAACATACTAGCAAATATAATGGCTAGTTTTTTGTTCAGTTTTAACATCCTAAGTTGGAATTCTATCCTCTGCCTTTGCAAAAACATCTTATCGTATGCAACCTTTATTTAGTTGTAAAGGATTGCTTATGGGACACTGTAGTAGTAACATTGATCTCTGTCTTCTTCCTAAATCATTCCTCTTGCTTCGCATGTCGAGTGGACACTGTAGTAGTAATTGTGGTGGAAGTGGCCTTGCTCCTCCTTTTCTTCCGTTCCTTGAATTTGTCATATGGTGATTTTCAAACAAGTTTTCTTTGTTTTCTTACACTACATGCGCATGCTTGGCTCCCTCTCAAATTATTGGTGCAGTCAAATGTGAATCCATTATATTTTGCCATGTGACATTGTAAAGAGCAAGATCGATTCAATGTACAAAATCTAGCAATATGTTTAAACATACACATTTCCTGTTTAAAAATGAGGGCTTCAGTTTTTTTTATTAGTTTTTACACAAACTTTATGATGGTGCTTGGAATTTCTTCGGAGCATACTAGTTGGATAGCACTGAAGTTTGCACCTGAATGCCTAAGGAGCTGTTGTCTTTGTGGCAACATCCTCATGATGATCTCCCGTAGCACTACATAAAGAGTGTTTCAAGCGCTAGACAAATGCACATTATACTTGTTCATTTGCTTATCTTCACAGCATCATTCTTCTAGCATATTAACCCTCAATTTCCCCTCTGTAGATGCAGCGGCTGTGGATCTTGCAAGTCCATACGCGTCTGTAAAGCAACATCAGGTATCATGTTATTCTCGTTGATCTCAGCCTCCCTGCTCTGAATGTTTTTTTTAGGAAACCTGCTAGGAATGTTTTACAGAGTGACTACAAATCTGTAAATCTGGAGAAGAAAGGTATAAACACTTTGAGTTGATTGCAGTGCTCAGCTGCTGCCCGTGAGGTGACGCTATGGTTTGCCATTAAGTTTCCCATGTACACGCTGCATTTAGCAGGCTAATTCATCATTCCAAATGCCCACGGGCTGTTCCTGCAGTCCAGCTGACCTCTGTCTGCTGTGCACCTCATGGCCTCATGGCCTCGTATGCTCTGCCACCACCTTACCAGTTACCCCCGGGGCCAGGTTCATGGGGCTCTCCATATCCAGTCCAGGACTCCAGGTACCTGGCGGGTATGTTGTCGACGCGCTCGAGATCCTCGCCGTAGCCAAAGCTGGGTTCGCAGAAGCAGCCGTGGTGAGGAGTGGTAGCCGGACGATTCATACACAGATCGCACTTGCAGGCCACGACATAATGGACCGAACGAGCAGAGGCACGTCTAACGCCGCCTTTTTATTGACCCGAACGTTGCATCCATGTCTGCTGCCAAGCCGCAGCAGCAAAGGCAGCGGCACTCCTTTTTTTTCAACACAAAAACTAGCAGATTGACGACGCAAGCAGCATATCTGACGGAGTTGAAATTCTCACAACCATCAATTATGTTTTGCATATAAACAGTCGGTTTCAAGTTGAGGCTTGAAATTTTAAAGCCAAAGCAACATGGCAAACTGTCGAAAATTTGAAGAATCATATATGACAAGAATCATGCGTGCAGACATTCTTATGGTTGGGACTTGGGAGTATCGTAAGCACGTTCGACTCTTCTCCCTGCAGCCCATTACAGAAACCACCGATTCAGTGCTGGAAGCCTATATTTCATTGTCACCTGACCTTGGCACTGTCAGAGAAGGAAAATGCCAACTTAAAAGAAAGCAGGCAGTGGCACCGAATTAATCAAGAAGTAACTGAAAGAGAACTTAGTAACAAAGGCACAAAGCTGCCAGTTGTACGGCACGACCATCGACCATATCAGCCCCTGCTACAAAGTGCCAATAATCCTATGTCAAATCTCGACCCATTAAACCCATGCACGCCTAATTATACGAGAGCAGGCAGGGTAACATGGAAACAGAATTTGATTAAAGGCCACATTTATATGTGATATTTCCCCCGGCATTAAAGTAGTGCACCGGAGCAATGCAGTAAATCATATAAAACAGATTACTAAGAAATATCCCACCTTGCACCCTCTTCTCCTCAAACATAATAGACTCTTTTTGTGACTGTCTACAAATGTTTCTGTGGATTCTTTCATTCAAAATTTTGGTGGAAGATTAGTGAATTGTGTAAAAAAATGCGGCAATGCATTTCAGGAACTAGATAATTGGTCAAACTGGTAGTGAAAGAACTACGACTACCTGGAAATGGCATCCATACAAATAGCAGTTTCAAATAGTTTATACACTCATAATTGCTTAGTAGGCAAACATACTCAAACAAACATGAAAGGCTACTTTCCTGACTGGAATTAATAACTTGTCTCTCAACAGGACCACAACTCGGAATCATATGCATTAAACTGGCTTTCAGACATCTCCAAGTTTTCTCAAGGCTGCTGTTTTTTTTAACAATCGCAAAATTACCACAACATCCTGAATATAAGTATAACAAAATTATAAAATCCTTAGCAATTGGCACTGCAGATATCTGAACATGGGATAGTAAATCACCAGCAGCAGCATCAGAAATAGGAGTACGGAAGTATCACGTCGTCCACAGAGAAGGGGTCGTCCACTGACATATCAATTGCATTTTGGAAGATCCAGCCATCAATCTCAGTAAGGGAAATATCAGTAATGCTTCCACCACCTGATGCTGCATTGTTCTTACCAAAGGAAGCTGAGACCATGTCCATCGCCACGTTGTTATTAGGTGACAGAGCAAGGCACACAGCCTTGAGCGCCTTTCCCTCTCTGATAACATACTGCAGGAACCCAATCTCATTGTCCTGCTCCAGGCACCCATGAACCATGAGCGTTTTCAGATGCAACTCAAGGCACTCGCAAGAACCAAGGGATTCCCAGAACTCATGGTCATGGGTGCTGTTAACGGACTCAGATGGAACAGGCTGAAATGGAACAGAGGAGATGTTAGCAGCATTTCAATCTGAAAATTGCAAATCAAGTACCGCTAATCCTAGAATGAGCTGGTGTCTATTACTGCTATCGGTGTAACTTGACTTCAGCCATTACCAGGACGTGCAGCGTCTCCAAGCAAGGGAAGCATTTGAGTAGGGTGGGCAGCATCTTGGCCTCCTGGTTGCATGCGAAACGAACTGTGACTGCCAGTATCTTCAGGCTTGGAACCATGGCCCCGGCCCTCACGTTCATCCCGGCCTGTCATTTTTTGGTAACGCAGAATTATACAATATGGTTCGTGGTCACAGATCAGGTACTGAATGCCATGTGCAGAACACAGGAGTCCAAATTCAAAATTGAACACAGTTACCTTGATTGCAATGCCACCAATCTCAAGCTCATGTAGGTTGAAGTCGAGGAACCCAAGCACCTCCAGCCTGGGCGCACCGACAATCTTGATGGGCCTCCTTGTGTCAATGGTCCGGAAGATCAGCCGCTCGAGGCAGGGAGTGTCTTGAACGACGACCTCGTCCAAGGTTGATTTCCAATCCACCACGACTCGGAGGCTGCGGGACACGATACGGAGGCGTGACGGCAAACCGTATGACACGACGATGGAGAAGATCTCCAGCTTCGGGCAGTGCGCGAGCAGGGCGTCAACTTCTTGATCGCGGACAATGCAGTGGAAGAGACCGAGTTCGCGGAGCTTGTGGAACCCAGGCGGGTGTGCGGCGGTGATCTTCGGGAAGTGCCACACGCCAAGGTAGAGGCGCTCGAGGGAGGCGCAGCGTAGGATGTCTTCGGGGAGCGGCATGTTGATCGGCAACGGGCGGTTGAAGAGGATGAGGTCCTGGACGCCCTTGTCGGCGAGGTCCGCGAGCAGGCGCCGGAGCGGGTACTCGTGGTGGTAGAAGGAGATGCGGGTGACGCGCACGCCGCGGACGGGGCCGGGGTGCGCCGCCACGCAGCGCGACACGGCGCGCACGACGGGGATGTCGTGGGGCCCGTCGGCGCCGGCGAGGTGGGCGTCGTCGACGAGGAGCGGGGTCGCGGCCCACACGCCGCGCCAGCGCGTGGAGAGCACGACGGTGCGCGCGGCCTCCTGGGTGGGGAGGCGGGAGACGACGTTGGAGAGGAGCGCGTCCGGGAGGTGGCTGATGTGGTCCGTGCCGTCGCCGATTGCCTCCGGGTGGAGCGCGGGCGGGGCCTCGGAGTCGGAGGAGGTGATGGAGAAGCTCCCATCGTCGGAGTCGTCGCCGACGACCTCGGGGGCGGGGACGAAGGGCGGGGGGAGGAGGGAGATGAGGAACGCGGTGATGTAATCGATGCGCTCCTTCGCGGTCGGGCCCTCCAACGAGTTGAAGAACTGCTCGATCTGGCCGTACATCATCGGGCCTTCTTCGTCGCCGGCGGCCTCCATGGCGGCGGCGGTCCGAGTAGGGTTTTGGGCTGGGGGCGGTGGGGAATGGGTTCCGGCTGACGAGTGGCCGCCACTGGCCAGTGGCGTGATGGTCTGTCTGTTTCGCTATGGGCCCTGAAGGAGGATATCTGGGCCTTAGCAGACCTGGGCCCTTTTATACCAATTCGGCCCACACTCTCAATGAAATACTTATGGGCCCTGAATCCAACCTGGGCCAGATCTTTTGCTACCGAATGGACTCAATCAGGAAAATCTTGACGCATGCCATTTTGCTACGAACCGAACATCATTCTACATTTCTAGTGCATGAGCATGACCAAGTTCAACGTTTGGGAATACTCGGGATTTCATGACCTGGCCACCAACCTACATTGTTGTAAGAATTTTTTATCTTCCTCTTTATTTCGTCGACGGAGGTTTCTATCATTTCGACCGAAGTCGGTAAGAGAAACCCCAACATATTTTTTTTTACATATTTTTTATTCCAGACCACTTTGATGCTTTCTACAGTGTAACGCTCTATTTTGTTTCAAAATAGGTGTACATTTCATGGCACACAAGGCAGCACTCTATTTTTCCCTATTTTTGAAGACACCTTTGTTTCCGCAACAGGAATGGCGCCGAGCACTAATTTGCCTACACCGAATGATGGATTGTATGGTTCGTCTGTGTCCCGTTTCTCTATTTCGATTAGTATTTGTGAGAGTAATATACTGAAGGGAATAGAAGCCCGTGTGATTGTAGAATTGTAGATTATCTTTACTTCAAGCTCAAATGATGAGAAAGATGTTTCTTTCAAGCTCATCTCATGGCGATGATGATGATGATTCTTCCTCGTGTACTTTAATTGACAAAACGATAAGGCTTGATGATAACGTTGATATGATCGTAAATACACAGGAACGCAATGAGCTTGCAGAAAAGTTAGAATGTATAATTGACTTTTTTTTCACGACAAAAGGAACTAAATTAGGAAATTTAAACAAGAGAAAAAGCTGCATAATCAAAGTGCTCAAGCATGCAAGCCCTCATCAGGAGAAACCTGACAACTAAAGCATGCATAATCCCAAGCTAGGTACGGTTATGTCAAATAGGACGAGGGTTCAAGCACTCAAGCAAAAGGCCATCAAGATAAGGCTCAAGAAGGTTCCTCAGAAGATAAGGCTCAAGAAGATGAACCACAACCACAAGGTGTGTTTACAGTCCGAGTAAGCAGTAAAATCCACTCGTCCCCACCCGATTGCAGCTGACGATGATCCCAAGCTTAACGTTCCCAACCGAATCACACGATGGCGGTGCTGAGCGTGAAGGTGCGGTGCGCCGACACGAGTCCCCCGAGTACACACGGACTGGGGCAACGTGTGAAGTGTCAAGCGTGAACGTGTCCACACCAGCGGGTCCTCGCCAACGCGACGAGACGCACTTCTCCGCTCCGCGGCCCAGAAACATTTATTCCGTACTGCCTCGAGGCCTGCAACGCGTCACCACCGCTTGCCCCACCGAGACATCCCCCGGAGATGCGCCTCATTAATCACTAGCGCTCCTGCTAATCTAAAATCTAATCTCCCTGGGTGCTGCCAGTGCCCGCTCCCTTCTTTATATACACCGCCAGCGGCCAGCGGCCCGGGCCAGTACACTCCAGTCCACCGCCTCTGCTCGCCTGCTCAGCCATGGCGCCTCTCGCGGCGCTCCTCCTCCTCCTCCTCGCCGCCGCCGCGCTCGCCAAGCCCGTGGAGTACCACAGCTTCGCGGCCACCCCGCTCTCGGCCCACCCGTACACCGCCGCCGCCGACGATGACGTCTTCGGCGGCAGCCTCGCCGCGGCGGAGGGCGGCGCCGCCGCGGTGCGCTTCCGCGTGGTCCACCGCGACGCGTTCGCGGTGAACACCACCGCAGCCGAGCTGCTCAAGCACCGCCTGCGCCGCGACAAGCGCCGGGCCGCGCGGATCTCGAAAGATGCCGCTGCCGCCGCCGGCGGCGCGGCGGCCAACGGGACAAACCACGGCGCAGGCGGCGGGGGTCGCGGCGCCGGTGGTGTCCGGCCTCGCGCAGGGGAGCGGCGAGTACTTCACCAAGATCGGCGTGGGCACGCCCGCCACGCCGGTGCTGATGGTGCTGGACACCGGCAGCGACGTGGTGTGGCTGCAGTGCGCGCCGTGCCGGCGGTGCTACGACCAGTCGGGACCCGTCTTCGACCCGCGCCGCTCCAGCTCGTACGGCGCCGTCGACTGCGCGGCGCCGCTGTGCCGCCGTCTCGACTCGGGCGGGTGCGACCTGCGCCGCCGCGCGTGCCAGTACCAGGTGGCGTACGGGGACGGGTCGGTGACGGCGGGGGACTTCGCCACCGAGACGCTCACCTTCGCGGGGGGCGCACGCGTGGCGCGGGTGGCGCTCGGGTGTGGCCACGACAACGAGGGGCTCTTCGTCGCCGCCGCGGGGCTCCTCGGCCTCGGCCGCGGCAGCCTCTCGTTCCCGACCCAGATCTCACGCCGCTACGGCCGGAGCTTCTCCTACTGCCTCGTCGACCGCACCTCCTCCGCCGCCTCCTCGTCCGGCAACCTAGCTGGCGGATCCCGCTCCTCCACCGTCACCTTCGGCCCGGGCGCCGTGGGCGCGTCGGCCTCCTTCACACCGATGGTCCGGAACCCGCGGATGGAGACCTTCTACTACGTGCAGCTCGTGGGCATCAGCGTGGGCGGCGCGCGCGTGCCAGGCGTCGCCGAGTCGGACCTCCGCCTCGACCCGTCCACTGGCCGCGGCGGGGTCATCGTGGACTCGGGCACCTCCGTGACCCGCCTCGCCAGGCCGGCCTACTCGGCGCTCCGCGACGCGTTCCGCGGCGCGGCGGCGGGGCTCAAGCTCTCCCCCGGCGGGTTCTCGCTCTTCGACACCTGCTACGACCTGGGCGGGCGCAAGGTCGTGAAGGTGCCCACGGTGTCGATGCACTTCGCGGGGGGCGCCGAGGCGGCGCTCCCGCCGGAGAACTACCTGATCCCCGTGGACTCCAAGGGCACGTTCTGCTTCGCGTTCGCGGGCACCGACGGCGGCGTGTCCATCATCGGCAACATCCAGCAGCAGGGGTTCCGCGTCGTCTTCGACGGCGACGGCCAGCGCGTCGGCTTCGCGCCCAAGGGCTGCTGAGCTTTGCAAGCTGAGCAGCAACGCGCCGCGCCGGAGGAGCAGGAGGAGGAGCGGCGTGGTTAATTAATTAGCGAGTGATTAGCGGGTAAAAAGAAGCGAGCCGCCTTGTTAGTCATAATTAACGCAGGATGTCAGTGAGCGTGAGCTTTGGATGCTGTTAAAAGAGAAATGCAAGCGCTGGGCAGTGCGCAGGGTTTGTCTCTCTTGACAGTGGTGTACCAGTAGCTTTGGTGCGCGAGAGGATATCAGGATAAGGCGGTTTGTTGGTCGATGAAGGCTGTAAAAGGGCCCTGTAAAAGTGTTTGGATTAGGAAAAAAAAAGGTGTGCTTATGAGAATGGCCGTCTAGACTCTAGACTGCTTTGTGAGTACTTTGTCGTTGATGCGGCTGTAAAAGTGTTTTTGAGTAGCAATAACTTGAAATGTTCACTTTGCGTAGGCGGTGCTGAGCTGTGTCTGCTGTCTGTGAGTGTGCTGTAAAAAACACGCGCAGGAGCGAGCGAGGCGGGGCGAGGGTGCAGAAACAGGCACAGCTCGTCACTTGGAAGTTTTGTAACGGTCCAGTCTCCAGTGATGATATTTCTGTCAGTGGGTACGCACCATGCGTCCATGCCCTGGGCTGGGGGGTCCAGCCGCCTGCCTGGCCCCCACAGGCCACAGCCGCTTCTGGTCACGGTACTCCGTAACGGCTTGCGTGAGAGACGGGGGAGAGTCTCCAGCTCGAAACCCGGACGGCTTGCTTGCCCCGTCGAGGAGTGCGCGTTGTTTGTGGGCGGAGACCGGAGAGAGTTGGAGGAAGAAGGAAACGAACGTTGGTGCGGAGCGGCGCACCGTGCGGTGCTTTGGCTTTTGGCTTCGCTTTGCCGTACGGGCCGGCAGCCTCGGAGGCCGTGCCGCGCAAGGCTACGCTTGTCGCTGTCCGGCGGCTCCACTCCAGCCCTGCCGCCTGCCACCCTACCCCGATTCCTTACTTTACGCACTTTTGTACTGCCGTTGTACTGCGCCCACACGCCGTGTTTAGTTGGCATTTGAAAATTTTTGTTCAAAATAGAATCTTTAAACGTAGACGAAAAAAATAATCCATTACATGGATGGAGTTTACGTCGCGAGACGAATCTAACGAGCCTACCTAATCCACGATTTTGTAACAGTAATGCTACAGTAATCATCCGTTAATTGTTAATTAATTACCCACTAATTACCTGTCATTAGATTTGTCTCGCGATTTGCTGGCTAGATCTGTAATTAGTTTTATCAAAAGTTTACATTTACTACTCCGAAATGGTCAATTTTCTTTGATGTGACATCCTAAAAACTTTTCACAGCACCACAGCCACAGTGCCACACCCATCGTGATCGACCGTCCAGGCTCGTGTCCGGTCCTGGTACAAGAAATTTCCTACGTACACCGGCGCAAACACGTCTCGTGTTTTTGCATGTGCGCGCGCGTGTGTGTCCACACAAAACCGGCCACTAGCACAATTTGAGGGACAGCGGCAGCGGCTGCACGCCACGATCCCAAATTCTAGTAGCTGTAAACGGGCAGCGTCGTTAGCTGAGTAATCATTGGTTATGAGCAGGCAGAGAGCAGGGTAGTGCCAGGTGACGGTAGCGTGCTCCCCGTTTCCGGCAACGATCCCCGCCCGCTTTCGCTCGCCCTCCCTGTGCCTGCCCCCACAAGGCCACGATCCCTCGCGTACGCACAGCGCCTCCTGCGCCCGCCGCGTGAGCGTGACACGCCATTCATAAACGCCGGGGGACGTCAGCGCGGTGCCCCCTCCGGCCTCCCCTCCGGCGCCACATGCGGACATGCCGGTCCGCCCCGCTGGGCGCTGCAGTGGTGCTCGTAGCACAGCATCGACTGCGGCTGCGGCACCGCGCACCGGCCGGCATTGATTGGGTGGTGAATGCGTTCCCGTGGCGCCGGGACGGTGAGGAGGATCGTGCAAAAGCGTCAGGGCCTGCTGGTGCGGGTGCGCCGGGCGATCGCGATGGCATCTCGCGTGCGGTCGCACATGACGAGCCACATGATGTACGCGGCGGCGTAGGCGTAGGCGTAGGCGCAGGCAATTTAGCTAGCTCGGCGATGGAGGGAGGGAGTGCTCCGCCGCTCGGATTAATCTTTATCTAACCGGAGGAGAGCACTAACGTGGCCGTTTATCATTGTCCACTCTGCAGGGTTAGAGCGCCCGTACCGTACGTACGCGGCGGGCGGCATTGACGGATGTCGCGCTGCGGGTCAACTATGGGGTCAATGATGGTCGGTTAACTGAACCAAATCATGCATGCTGGCGTAGAGGCCCCACATGACATGAGCCAGAGTCCGCGATGGTTCAATTGGGATCTGCTGTAGGCTTGGGTACTGGACGACGGATCCATCGATGGATCGAGCGGTCACCCCTCACCACCTCCCGGCCGGAACGTCCACTCGTCCGTGACTGGTCTCTAGGCGCACATGGCCGCCGTGGCCGTGCGTGTTGGACTGGGCTCCAGGCGCGTACACTACGCACTCGCGCCCTGCAGCTGTGTTCCATTACTTGTGCCTCCTGCCATCCACGACGAGAAGGCAATGTATGTAACATTACCATTAGCCGTCGCTCCTACGCTGCGGGCATGCGCCAAATCACCAACCCACAGGTGACACCCTTGGGGATTGGGTTTGGCCTTGGGGTAACATGTAGCGCAGGCACCATCGCCGTGTGCTGCGTACGGGAAACACCTGTTGTGGTGCCCGTGACTGCATAGGATTGCTCTTGCTCCCAGCTGTGCACGTCCAGTTGGACTCGTGAGTCACGACTGGGAGCTTTCACAGGCACAGCTGGTAGTTGAAGTGCACCGCAGCGCTGCGAGACTTCCAAAATGGTGTCGCTGGAATGGATCTGTCCGAGAAAAAAACAAGAGAGGTTTCACAAGACAGGGCATAGGATTTGCTCTCTGTCGGCTACCATGACCCGCCACTCGCCAGATGGGATTCGTCAGGTAGTTACAGTCCCAAGTCACCAACACAGACAAGCACAACCGCACAAGATCAGTGCCAGACTGCCGGTGGTGTCGTTTCGGGTTCTCGCCTTCTCGGATCTTACCCCAGAAGTGTGTATCACCTCAGAGAGTCACAGGAAATAAGCCTCTGCGCACACATTGTAAAAGAGGGCATGCCAAATCTCTACGCAGGCGTGCCGATGTCCCAACTTCCATGGCTTATTACCCGCCTGACAAGTGGACGCAATTAAACACAGTGGCGCTAGCTTATCCCTTTTTTTCTTCTTACAGTACGGAGTACTTCTCTATAGACTGATGAGCGATATGCAGAGCAGCAGAGGGAGATTCTCAGTGCCCCACGAGTCATACGGTAGGAAGACGAGAATGAGTGCTTTATACAGCTGGTGAACGTACGTGCTCACGGAGCTTTGACCTTTAGTTGAGGGCTTTGTTTGTCATCCAAACATGTCCACACAAATCCCCTGCTTTGTTCGTCGCCTTTCCCTTCATTTTGCGAGGCAGGCATCTTCAACTCCACTCTCCTCCTTTTTCACTTTTTCTTCTTTCGGCTAGAGCCCTTTGCTTTCCAAGCTTCCTTTTCCTAATTTTTCTGGTAGATGAAGTGTTTAATTGTCCGGTCATCCATTCAGACTGAAGAAGCGAACAGCATAGTGCACACATCATTAACACGCCGAGATTAAAAGCCGCCTACCACACAGTTCCTTCGTGCAGTTGTGCAGCACGGCCAAGAACCAGCGACAACAGGCCGAATCAGCCCAATATGCCATCTCCATGAAACCGCACATTCTAGCCCAAGTACTAGATGCACTCTGTAAGCCCACTTTATTGCTGCAGCGAAACCGCCGTACATTCTAGCCCGCGAGGAAAGAAACCTTTTCCGTCCGTCCGCTTGCGAGGTGCGGCCCATGCTCTCTCGCGCGCTTGTTCCCCACCTCGCTCCCCACTCCACTTCAGTGACCAGTCTCCACCCCCACCAAACCACCCGCGCGCGGCCGTTGCGTGGCGCGGCGCGCGCTCGGCTCGGCGCGCATGCGCATGCGCATCCCGGCACGCCCTCCGCCGAGCTTGCCGCTCCGTCACTTGATCCCCTCCCTCCTCCCTCGCCGCGGCCCTTGCTTTTCCTCCCGTCTCCCACCGCTCCCCGCGCGCGCGACTCCGCTGCGTCTCGATCAACCACAGGGGCATCCCCTTTCCGATCCTCTTGCGCATTTGCTAGGACCACCACCGGATCCCTGCTCGCTCGCCGGCGCGCGCGTCTGGGTCTGGGGCTGTGGGGCGCACGGCCGGCGTCCTCCTCCTTGGGCAACGGCCGACCGATTGGCTCGGCGCCGGCACGACCGCGCGCGGCCGGACTCATAGGCAGCAGGCGGTGCATGCATGAGCAGGAAGAGGAGAGAAGGCGGCGGCGGAGGAAGAGGCGCTGGGGACGGCAAGGGGTCCGCCGGGGCCGATGCCGTGTCCATGGACGGCGGCCCTCCGCGAGGTGTCGGTCTCCGTCGTCTTCTCCATCTGGTGCCTCCTCTTCCTCCTCCGCTCACAGTTCCTCCACAGCCAGACCGACGGCCCCTCAGGTTAATTATTCATTGTTTCATTCCATCATCACATCATCAATCGATCTCCACCTGCTATCGTTGTTCCTGACCGATCCGGTCGATGGTGGACGCAGATTTCTACGAGGAGCGCGACAGCTACTGCAAGGTGAGGCCGCTGGAGGCCTACGTGCTGCCGCACCATGACTCCTCCTCCGCGACGTGCCAGACCTCCTACTCGCCACCGCAAGAACCCCCCGCGGCACGGCCTCCGCCGCCGTCCAACGCCAGCAGCAACGCGTCGTCGCAACCGCCGCCGTCGTCGCCCGAGGCTGCTGCGGCCTTCGTTGACCTCGACGAGTTCCGGAGCCGGATCGTGCAGGGCAAGTCCGGCAATAACGACACCGGCCGCCGGCCCGCGGGCGCCGCGGCCGCGCACCGCCTGGAACCCAGCGGCGCCGAGTACAACTACGCGGCGGCGTCCAAGGGCGCCAAGGTTCTCGCCCACAACAAGGAGGCCAAGGGCGCGGCCAACATCCTGGGCGGCGACAAGGACCGGTACCTCCGCAACCCGTGCTCCGCCGACGAAAAGTTCGTCGACGTGGAGCTCGCGGAGGAGACGCTCGTCGACACCGTCGCGCTGGCCAACCTGGAGCACTACTCCTCCACGTTCAGGGACTTCGAGGTGCACGGCAGCATGAGCTACCCGACGGAGGAGTGGGAGCTGCTGGGGAGGTTCACCGCCGAGAACGCCAAGCACGCGCAGCGGTTCGTGCTGCCAGAGCCCCGTTGGACGCGGTACCTCCGCCTCCGGCTCGTCAGCCACTACGGCTCCGGCTTCTACTGCATCCTCAGCTACCTCGAGGTCTACGGCGTCGACGCCGTCGAGCGCATGCTGCAGGACCTCATCGCCAGCGCCGCCGCCGGCGGTGGACCGGAGGCCGACGCCGCCGCTGCCGGCCACAATGACTCTGCCGCCGCGCAGCAGGCGGTCCACGCCAGGCTGGACGGCGGCGGCGGCAGCGGGCGGAACGAGAGCGCCACGGGCGACGCCAGGAACAACGGGTCGGCCAGGGCCGGCGCCGCCGGCGAGGCGAAGGTGCCGCCACCGCCGCCGCAGGGCAAGGAGGCTAAACTGCCGCAGGTGGCGGCAGCGGCGGGGAGGATGCACGGCGACGGCGTGCTGAAGATCCTGATGCAGAAGATGCGGTCGCTGGAGCTGGGCCTGTCGACGCTGGAGGAGTACACGAGGGAGCTCAACCAGAGGTACGGCGCCAAGCTGCCGGACCTTCAGAGCGGGCTCTCGCAGACGACGGCGGCGCTCGAGAAGATGAAGGCCGACGTGCACGACATTGTCGGGTGGAAGGAGGACGTGGTATGTGCAGTGTATGCCTGAGGCAGAGCAAGCTCTCTGAACAATCATGGCATCCTATTATGACTGCTAGTGACTGACAGGGCGATGTGCTTGCAAAATTTGCTCAGGCCAAGGACCTGGACGAGCTCAAGAGCTGGAAATCCAGCGTCTCCAGCAAGCTTGACGACCTCATCAGGGAGAACGAGGCCATGAGGCGCGTGCCATTTCTGATGTCGCAGGGATGCTGAGCGTTCATTTCATCTTCATGGATGTGATGAAATTGCTGTTGGATCTGTTGTTGGGTGCAGGTGGAGCTTGGAGGAGATGCGGGGCGTGCAGGAGACGCTGCACAACAAGGAGCTGGCGGTGTTGTCCGTCAGCCTCTTCTTCGCGTGCCTGGCGCTCTTCAAGCTGGCCTGCGACCGCGTGCTCTGCCTCTTCGCCGGCATGGGCAAGGAGGCAGCGCCGGAGGCGGAGGAGAGGGTGTGCGGAAGGAGCAGCAAGGCGTGGATGCTCGTGCTCGCCAGCTGCAGCTTCACCACCCTCGTCGTCCTGCTCTACAACTGAAAACATCTCGCGAGTTCTGCACGTTTCTGTCCTAGGTGCTCATTAACTCTGCTAATTATCTCAACTAGATGGGTCACTGGGTAGTGTATGTACTCATTACTTGGAATAAAGCAGGAACTCAGAACACAGGTTCCTGTTCGTTGTAAAACAACCTATAGTATACGTGTTCTATAATGACAGTCCAAAAGTCCCAAGACAAACGAAACAATACTGCTTTAGTGATTTCTTATGCAGTCAAGCATGAAAAAGACAAACAAACTGCAACTAGGTGACAGTCAATCACTAATATTTCTTCCAAATGACGTCAAAGTAGACACGCAGCAATCAATCAATAATCCACAGTTAACATTCATATGCCAGGCTTTAGGAAGCAGAAAAGGACACACAACCGACTCAGCTTGCAAGGTACTTCAGCAGATGCATTGACAAAGAATTACAGAGCACCAAAATGGACAATCGAGCGAGCGAATTATTGAGGCAATGTTGCAACGATGTGCCCGTCCTTGCTGACATTCAGCACTAGAGAACCTCTCTTAAGAAACAAAATTGTGAAAAGAAGGCAGGTATCATCGTCGTTTCGACAAGCCAGCTAGAAGTATAGATCATAAAGCAGGTCTTAACCAGGGGAAATCATCTAGACCTTATAGCCAGTGATGGTGAACCCTCTGCCAACAATCTCGCCTACGCAGAACCATGCATAAAGCTCAACTCCAAATAAAGTCGCAATCCCAAGGTCCTCGACCTTGAGATCCTTCCTGTTCTTCCATACCTGCTTGACACTATCAAGCTCCTTCCAGAATGCTTCATAGCGGCCTGGTAGACTGAACAAACACAGCAATGGTTAGAAACCATGGAAAGCAAACTCCTAACTGGTACAAGTTGTAATTTCTTCTAAGGGCAACAAAGGTGAATTGACTAATGCCCTTATGCTTTCTAGTTTTAACAAGACATCTGTGTTTAAACCAATATTATGGATTAATTGCTGCTCCTTGTGATTTTAAGTTTCAACAAACCATTTGTATTTAGTATACTATAGTCAATCTCAAAATTCAGAACACTTCCAGGGTATTTATTAGTACCAGACTGCAAGGAAAGAAAATCTATTAGCCTTATGTTAACTTAAACACTTCCATTCTTATGCTACTTGGACCATATACTATGGCCCAAAAAACTGCAGTTGAAGTATGGGTGTCCAAGCATTACTCTTGCTACTTAAACATAGCATTCAAATGGTTCTTCACTTGTTTAATGACTATTCTATCACATGTTAAAACAAGGAAAAAGTTCAAATTACTCCCCTTAAGTATAAGCAAAGTCCGTATAACCCCCTAACGTATGTTTTGGTTCAATTTACCCCCTAAACTATGACATTTGGTTCAACTTATCCCTTAATACAATTTGTCTTTTTTGTTTCTCCATGTACAAGTGGAATTTTGAGTTCAAATTTTATGAGATGATAATAGACATCATAACACATATTTAAAAAAATATGTCATGATTTTTTTATCGTTATTTTCATGTGGTAGGATATTTGATAATAAATTAATCAATGAGACACAAAATTATGTGAAAATTAATGACAAAAAATTTATAATATATTTTTTTTATATACATTGTGATGTCAACTACCATCCTATAAATTTTGAACTCAAGATTCCACTTATGTATAGAGAAACAAAAAAGAAAAATCGTATTAGGGGGTATTTGAACCAAATGTCATAGTTTAGGGGGTAAACTGAACCAAAACATACTTTAGGGGGTTATCCGGACTTTGCTTATACTTAAGGGGACTAATTTGGACTTTTTCCTTAAAACAAAATAGATGTAAGGATCTCGTAATTCTCAGAACGGCCAATAAATTCACAGAGGACTTGTAAACAAGGCACACATAAGCAAAATATCAGAGTGATTAAAATAGCAGATTCTGGAAAAGGATACACAACCTTGCAACCAGCCAACTTTACACACTGCTCAAAACAGCTTATGCCAACACCCAACACCAGAAAAATATGAATAAACTTAACCAGAATATGCATGTATATGGTTTCCTCTGTCAGTTAAATCCACATTCAACCTAAACAAAATATCAGAATTTCCAATAAACAATCAAGTTACTACTACCTTTGTTCCAAATTATAGGTCGTTTTGGCTTTTCTAGATTCATCATCTTTGTTATGCACCTAGATGTGCTATGTCTAGATTCATAGCAAAATCTATGAACTTAGAAAAGCCAAAACGACCTATAATTTGGAACGGAGGAAGTACTTGTTTTTACTGCAACATTTTTATGAAGTTGAATCCAAAACTTTGTCAAACATGCGTACTTTTTTGGGTCATCATGGCAATGTTTATAAAGATTTATTCCTCGAACTATGCAACAAAATTTCTTCATACTGTGTCGTGATACATCAACCGTCAACACCACAAGAGGCTATACACCAGGGCACTGAATGGTTAAGCTTTATGGTTTCACCTAGCCAGGGGCAGATCTAGGGCCTGGGCTGGAGGGGCTGCAGCCCGGGTCCAGCCCATGCACTCTCTTATTACATATGTGTGGTATTCGCTCTAGTGTAGCATAAGAAATATGATCTCCAGCTAAAGAAAGAGGTTTAGGAGGTGCGGTAGCAAGGTTCCTGATGTTAATCGTCAGGACTTGAAGGCGGCTCGTTTTCTTCATTGCTCATGTGAATTTGGGTACAGATTAACGATTCAGCCGGGTCGTATGCCCGTTCTGGGTCTGCCCCTGCACCTAGCAGTCATTTAGGCCCTGTTTGGGTACTCGGTGATATTTTACACATGTAATTGGCTACCGATTGTAATTTCTAGTGCACAAGGATACAGCTGTAACTTATTTCCCTTGTAAAATGTTGTTTGGGTAAATACTGAATTTCCCTTCGTTGAGCAGCAACATATTGAAAAGGGAGATACACAAGAACAAGCATGCCAAAGCCGGTGCCGGCGAGGTGTGAGGTCCTCGATCTGAACACAGAATAGAATCACCTGCTGCCATGCGGGGAGTCCGGGACCTGCCCCTCCGAACTCCAACACCACCGAAATTGCAGATCCAACCAGAGGATAAACTCTGTTTTTCCATGTCTTACAGCGCCCCACGGATCTCAGATGCCACAGACGAGATTGACCACAAGGATGTCCTCTGAAGATCAGCGTACTGGTGGACGAGGCGCGGGGACAGGGGAGATCGGCGAGCGGGGCGCAGCGCGCGGTGGAGGCAGGAGGGTCCTCGGGCACGGCGGCAAGGGAGAATGGCGAAGCAGCAGCGCGCCGGCGCCGCCAGGGCTCCCCACGACTTGCTAACTCACGGACCTGGAGGAGTGATGGGGTGAGGGAGCAACGAGCAAGATAGAGCCGCCACCATGGGGGCACACCGGAGAGCGAAGAGGCGACCAGAGGTATATGGAGCCTGACATCCGTCGTTTTTTTGTGTGGTCTCCCGACTAGATTATTTTTTTCCGCTGGTTTTAGGCAAAACCGGGTGTAAATAAATTGTGTTTATAGGTCATCCAAATACCTTTTTAAGGTTAGCTTGTATATTTTTCCAGGCCGGTGATTTACACCTGTTTTTCCTCCAAAACCAGGCTTCCAAACAGGGCCTTAATGCGCTCTATCCATATGTATCCATACAGGATGAATCCAAGCGAAATGCAGAAAAATTACAGGGAATCCATAGTTATAAACATGGAGTCCAGCATAAAAGCATTGCTTTGTAGGTCCCTTTCACTACAAACCTTCAAAATTGTATTAAATCCACTTGAACAATATTGATTCACAGAACTGATAGGAGTAATCTTGAAGGTCAACATGAAACATTCCATTGGATAAAATGTCTACAACCATGCATATAAGCTACAATACAGATATTGCATATAGATGAGAGCTTTAGCAGATTCCTAAGATGTTACAGGCTGCATGATTACGACATGTGAAGTGTGAGGTCACAAACAGTGAGAAGCCACAAAGAAACCAAGAGGGCAAACCAAGCACTGGCCCTCAGAAATGAAGAACATGAATACTCCATACTACCTACAAAAGCTCAGCACACCACACAGAATAACTCCATTATTGCACTAACAATCTTAATCCACATAGAATCTAACACACACAACCTTGGTACCACCATTGCAGCTACGAGCCACAACCAGGTTTCATCAGAATGCGCTCAGGTAGAACTAGGTGATTGGGATAGTAGCTAATCACAGGGGGTGAACCACACTACATCACACCCACTGAATAAAGCCCTTTACTATTTACTACGCGCACGAACAGATCACGTGACACTACAAACGACGGCCTAATTGGGCAATCGGAACAGTACACAACGGAAAGGCAGGCGCAATTCACCTTGCGAGGCGGGTGTAGAAGAGCTGCTTGGAGAGCTCCTGGCACTTCTCGACAGTGGGGGGCTGCACGACGTACTGCTTGTTCTTCTCCATGAGCTCCTTGTAGTAGGAGCCACCGTGCTTCGAGGCGAGCTCCGCCGCACGTGCCGCCTGCGCGCGCAGCTGCGCCAGCCTCGCCGCCATCGCCGCCGGTTCTAAACCCTACGGCGCCACGCACGAGGAGAGAAAACCGAGTCAAATCGAAAGAAAGCAGATCTGGGCGCGCGGGGCGGAGAGGCGGCGGATCTGGTGGGAGGAGGCTAGGGTTTAGGATGGAGAATGGGAAGCTCACCTTGGTGAAGCGCCGGGGGAGAGGTGCGGACGCGCGGTGCGAGGAAGGAGATCGAGGAGGAGGAGGAGGACGGCGGGCGAGATGGGGAGGGGGAAAACGGTGGCGGAGGGGAGGGTGGGTGGGTGGGTGGAGGCCTCGAGAGGTCGAGGGTAGTATGGTCACTTCGTATTGTAGTTTCAGGGTTCAGGGATTCGTTTCTCGAGAGGTGCAGATCTAGAGCCTCAAATTAACGTTCCAAAATCCAAAATCTAAAATGAATATTTAGACACATGTATGGCGTATAAAATGTAGGTAAAAAACAAATCGCATTATATAGATGGACTGGAATTTGCGAGACGAATACAATGAGTCTAATTAGGACGTGATTAGACACTAAATTGCTACAGTAAACATGTGCTAATGACAGATTACTTAGGTTCATTAGGTTCGTCTCGCGAATTCCAAACGTAATCTGCAATTAGTTTTTTAATTAGTCTATGTTTAATACTTCAAATGTGAAAAGATTCTCTTTCAAAATCTTTTCACCGCGGAACTAAACACGGCCTAAACCAGTCTACTGTTAACATCGGGCTGACATGAGCTAGAGCAAATAAGCCGAGTTGAACTGCTTGAAGTATTGGTTAACTAACCAGTTTAACTTTTTTGTAATTGGGGCTCTTTAATTAAATTTCTTTGTTATTTTTTAAATTGGCACATTATAACTGGATGACACATAAGACTGAACATGGGAGTGTTTAAATTCGTGAAAAGGGATGAAAAACATGTTTTTAAGGCGTCTTTAAACGCGCTTAGGCGTTGCCTAGGCGACAAGGCGGTGGTAGCTTGCCTAGCCTTAGACGTCGCCTTAGCTCGTCTTAGTCCATCGTACTCCGCCTAGGCGATAAGGTGGCAGTGGCTCGTCTTGCCTTAACACTTTAAAAACCATGACTGAAAAGTGTGAAAAGTTTACACGTTGGGCCGCGTGCACAGAGAGAAGAAATGAACTGACGCGGTTCTCTAGAAAAAACTTTTTTACACTTTTAGAGAATTTAAACAGGCCCTATACATGATTATACTACTTAATAATGAATTGTAGCCATAATGAGGAACCTTATAAAATGATATGAATTTCTGACTTTTACGATATGAAACTACTTTTATATAATGTAAAATAGTAAGTATAGAGAATAGCTAACTACATATAATGTAAGAATAGCAAGTACAAAGAATATCTAGTTAACTACGACAAAAAAAATTGTAAACTTCTTCCTGCCAATCTTTTAGCTATATTAGTGTAATTGCACACCATTCATGATATGGCACAAATTAGATGCAAGTTCCAGCACAATACTAATAGATACCATGGTAGGACAGAATAATCAAATGCTAGACCATATGTGTCGATTAAGATAAAAGAAAGGTTGTGCACTCACTTGGTTTTTATCTTCATATCTTCTATAACTATATAGGAAATCCCCACTAAAAATTTCTCTCAACTCTCATGAAGCCACATCATCACCTTCCACTAAGATGCATTAATTGTAACTTGGTCCACATTTTCTATTCATTAGATTATGTCTTATTTTTTTATCTTTTCAAAAGTAGCATAAAAGTTTATGATTTGCATCAAGAGATAGCTTATATGGCTTTCGGGGTATCTTTACGAGTGCACTATTTTTACGAGCAACTAAACAACCACAGTGATTTATAGTTTACCAAAAAAACCTTCAAATCCCGCTGCAACGCGCGGGGAATCACCTAGTTGCCTTGATTTTTTCCCCAAAATGATGAGGAAGTAACACTACTACTACCTTGGAGTTTTTCCACCAATCCTTAAATTACCAATGCACTTGTGTATACATAGTCATTATGTTCTATTTCAGATACAACCCATTACTTGTCTATATATATAACTTGTAACAATGTCATTGAAGTCCATGCCACCATTCCAAACTTTTAGTGGCAGAGTTCGAAGATAAACATAGGGAGGGGCAATTGAGCATATCTTTGGTTAGACAAGGCGAATGATCTTCAAACTAATTTTCATCATTAAACCAACTCGTGTTATTTTCAAACTCGACGTATAAAATGGTACACATCCATTTGAAATTATAAGGTTTATTTTATTTGTTTGTGACAAGACTTTCACCAATAGTTACTCTACTGATACTTGTATTTTGCACAAACCAATTGTCAAATTAGTTTAAAAAACCAGTGAAGCATATGCAAAATTCTGGCTATTTTGGAGTGCCTCCTCTTAGAAACCTTCTGAGGCTTGCGGGGATTGAAGTGTAAGGCCACTTCCCTCTTCGCCATTGACTCATAAGTAAGAATAATAAGGGTCTCCATGCTCAAGCCAGTTCTCCTCGTGAGCATTAACTTAGGACATGTTTGTTAGTTGTATTTTTGGAGTTAATCCGGAAAAACCAGTGTTGTATTTGGTTCTAAAAAGCTAATAATAGTTATTAGAAGATCATTTTAAAGCATTCTATGCTGCTACAACTGCAAAAGGTTAAGAAAACCGAGCTTTTTAGCTTTTCATTTAAACTCATTTTTGGGACTTCTAATTTTTTGGAAGTTACGTGAGAAGTTCATTGTTTGTTTAAGTGTCTAACTTTTCACGCTAAGAAGCTGGCTAGGAGCTCAAACATACAAGCCCTTAGTATCATGTCATCCAATTCAAAGCAAAGAAGGCCCAAATCTATTGGTCGTTACAATTACTCAGAATTGGAATTTATATGGAGAGAATTCCCTAATTAGCATTGGAAAAAAACTTGCTTCCTTATTTAGCACTCAAAAGTTCATTCTTCCTCCTTTGGCACCGAAAATTTTTCTTCTTCCTTTGCTAGCACTTCCGTTGAGTTAGCTGTTAAGTCCTACTTAAAAAGACAAGTTTGCCCCTTCTATTTTCCTTTCTTCCCCAATCAGCCGGGAGGCAGCCAGACAATTGCAGCGAGCGGCCAATTACATCAGCGCCAGCCAACAATTCGCAGCAAGGACTAGTAAAATCGGTTGTGCATGGGCTCCTTTTCTCTCACATGCTATCAATTTTTTTAGAGACGGCTTAATTTTCTGCTAGTTGTTGCTGCAAGTCGCATGTTTCTGTCAGCAAATGGAGCTGAGGTGGTGATTGGTTCAGCCTTCTCGGACAGGACGTGATTGACGGCGGCGCGCAGGTTTGCCACCGTCACACGCAGGTCCATGCTTCACCTCCGCCTCTATTTTTCCTGGCACGGACGCCCAGACGCACTCGTCCATCTCTGCCCGTTCGTTGGAGTTGCTCCGGGTCACTAAAGCGCCACTAGAGTGCGTCGGCTTGCCGCCACACCGGAAGACGAGGCAGAGGCGCAGCACGGAGGTCCACCGTCGGGGCTCCTCAAGGGCAGGGTCGACCTTGGGCACGGTGAGCGTGGTGCCTTGTTCATCAGCCGCCTCGCAGCAGTCCGTGCTCGTCGCCGGCTGGGTAACAGCGGCTCGACGGCCGCCTCATGGTCGACGTCGGCGTGGAAAGCCGCCCGTGGCGGGATGTCAGAGGGGCGGCGCGCCAGAGCCGGAGACACGAGGAGGTAGCAGACGGTGAGCACATCGGGCAGTGGCGGCGGTGCTGGCTAGCCAGGCCGGAGGTCCATTGGAGTTGGACGGATTGGGGAAGAAAGGGAAGAGGAAGAGATAAGGTGTGGGCCTCCCAAGGGTATAAATGACTTTTCAAGTTAGATTTAACGGTCATCTTAACAGAAATGCTACGGAAGTGTTAGATAAGGAACAAACAAAATTTTAGGTACTAGATCAGGCAAAATAAAGTTTTGAGTGTTAAATAAGGAACAATGCTTTTTTCCAATGCTAAATAGGGAATTTTCTCATTTATATGCCCCTCTTGCAGGTTTGATTTTGCAAATAGATGTCACACCCGGTTCTGAAAAACAAAACCGAGTGCATACCATATGTGTGTCAGGATCAAGTTTCACACATACGGCGAACAAAAAGTGAATATTAGAGACAATATCACGTAAAAGAAAATAAATAAAGGGACTATCAGAGTGTTACACAGCTAAATCCTGAAAACGTAGGCTTCAACTCTACAAGCAGACGACCGGGGGTTGCGTACGCCTAGAACTCAGCAACATCTTGAAAGGTCCTTGTTTGGTTTTGGTAATTGAGTGACAACCTAGGTGGACTAATATGTGTTTATGTTGAGATATACAGGTGATTAGTCCATAGAGATGCACTAGTGTGAGCAACTTGAGTCATGTTGATAAAGTGACTTGAATTCGTTGTAAAGCTCAACTAGTTGTTATAAAGGTGTGAATAAATATGAACATCATGAATTGATAAAGATCAAAAGGATGAGCATGATAAGTTATTGATCACCAAGGAAATGTTGTTGGATTAGAATTTCATATGGTGGTCATAATGAGGAAGTGAATACATTGAAGATGTGGTATACAAAGTGGTTTTGTATAAGAAGATGGTGAAGGACAAGCAAGACTTGGCTGCGATGGACCATGCAAGGGTGAAGGGCAAGCAAGAGGCTTGACGCCGAGGGACCAAGGCAGTGGTGAAGGGCGAGTAAAGGCTTGGACCGATGGACCATGAAACGTTATATGAAGCTATGAGTGATCCACATCAATCATATGAAGAATGCAAGAATATGAAAATCATATGTTGATCGACATTATGTATATTGATGAGATGAAGTGGGCACGGTCTATATGTTGATGAACATAAAGAGCCTTGAAGAAATTAAGGTGATAAACAATATGCATATGGGCATCAAAGAAGACCAAAGAATTTGCTCAAGGCAAAGGTATGAAATGTAGGGCATTTCATTTTGCCGGTCTCGGTGATTAGTGGAGAAAAGACCGGATTGATAAGATAGAATGCCGTACTATTAAGAGGGGTCTTGATGATGCTTGAGTCTTTACTAGGTGTTGAAAAGCTCAATCTTGCATATGCATACTAACCTTGACAAGGAACCGGTAGTTTGCTAAAAATCGTTAAGCAAATGGTTGATGGAAATGAGAGGTGGATCTTGGATTGCTTTTCTGCCTTGATCCAATGTGTTTTGGGTCAAGCACTCAGTTGGGATGTGTAGTCCTCTGAACAAGCTTTCCATAGAGTCCAAGATCACCTAATTTGGACATCGGAGCTAAGAGTTATGACCTTTTTGCTGAGCCTCGGTCGTGCTGAAAAAATGGACTGCGGACCGTCCGCCACTTTTGAGGCGGACAGTCCGCGAATGGCAGACCGTCCGCCAATTCCTGGCGGACCGTCCGCGGTTGATTTTCTGACCCGCGGACCTAATGGCGGACCCTTCACTCAGAGACTGTTTCTGGGGGTTCCAGAGCACTTTTATAAGGCGGACAGTCCGCGAGAGACATAACGGTCGACTGAGAGAGGCATTTATTGAGAATATAGCCGTTGGAGTTCAAATGGCAGACCGTCCGGCCTTGTAGGGCGGACGGTCCGCCAAACAGAGCGTTTCATGTTAAATTTTTTTAAAAATTGAGAGAAAATTGTTGTTTAATTTTTCCTTAAATTCACATACTGAAATAGGAGGATTTCAGGGTGTGACAATAGATTATATGACGATATGCGCTTGGTGATGGATCGCCTATTTGAGAACCTAATCATGTAATGCAAGTATATATATCCAATGGTTTCGATAATCTCAAAGTCATTATCACCCATATATGCATTTAATGTGAGAATGTACGCTCATGCGTTCACACGAGTGGTCCATCTTATACATATTTATTTATTTATTTTCTAGAGTGTGCAAACTATAAAGAATAGTAGTAAAATGGTCGACTGCCATTGGGTTGTCGTTTTTAAGTTGTGTGGTAAAAGTTTGTTTTTATCATTAAGTATTGTAAAAAGGTGACATTCATGGCTCATGTTTCAATTGATGCAAATTTGGTCTCTCAAATTTAAATTTGTGCATAAATTATCTCATCCATCTTTACAAATTACACATGTTTAGTGAGATCTATTTGCAGTTTAGGCCATGAGTTGCGGATCTAAAGGGTGGGCCAAGATTCAGCCCAAACAACCATCACCCCTTATTTTTTCTAAAAAAAAGTCTAGTTTACCTCTCTCAATTATCACGAAAGTTCGACTTTGCTACTCTAACTATTAAACAAGATATATAACATTTCTGAACTCGCACAAAAGTCCAATTTTGCTCCTCTAACCCTGTAGCTACTGTAGACGATGGAAAAAATTGGCTCTTGGCCCACCCTAGCTTTAAATACTCGATCGTCACATCGTGTCCATCTAACTAATCAGTTCTTAGCCATGCATATTATAATTTTTAGAAGATCCACTAAAATTGCTATTCTATAAAAGTTATGCTAAAATCCTACATAATTGAAATTGAGAGGATTCTGCTGTCCCGCAAGACATCAGGAGTCTGTGCCTCTTACGCCACACCATGGAAATATAAATGGCAATGACATGATGATAACAAATAGCACGACACGATTGAGCGACTCCCATTATCTCCCTTCAGACCTCATCATGGCTTCCATTGTCGATGTGTCAAGGGTTATGTATTGGTAGTAAAGGGGAGAGGAAAATCTTTCTATAGAGTAAAAGACAAAATCGATTCCCCGGATCACTAAGCACTGATTGATCATATTATTATGTCGCTTAAAACTATTGCTAAATTACACCAAACTATTATTAAGCTGGGGTAGGAATAATGAGTATACTAATTTAGTTAGTTAAGAGATCGATTTACAGGAGTTAGACACATAAAGAAAAGCAAGTCACACGTTTGCAATACATAAGGGACAAAAATACACCTTTTCCTTAATTTAGCATAGAATTTGGGGGAAAAGTATCCCGTTGCACACATAACCCTAAATTTAAAGTGTTTATTAGATGATGTGCAAACAAACCAAATGGGAGCAGAATTTCTGAATCTTGCTACCGCAAGTTTCAGATGTAACGTTCAAAAATGATCTGTTGGGCAACAAAATTAGACCATCAAGTAACACATTGTTGAGGCAAGCATTCTTTTTCCTTGGTCACTGGAAAAGAGAGAAGAAAAAAACAATCTTGCTTGGTGGCGAGGACGATCTCGAGCGTCAGCACATACGAACGCCCGCCCATGTATGCAACCAATCCGAGAATTGATTATGAGATTCACCACCTTGAGTGGCTTCGTGGGATAAGTATGGAAGCTAGATGGGATCAGATTTTCAAAGCGAGTAATTAACAAAGGGGTCGACGTCATCTCCTGTCAGTAATTTCTTGTCAGTCTCCACATTGCCGTCCACTTTCGTCAGAGTTGTGGCAACCCTTGCTTGGGAAACAGCTAGAATCAGCTTGGAAACCATGCTCATCCTAATTAACGGCCACCAAATACTTTATAAAAAAGGCCATGACCAAATGCTTTTCTCGCAGCAAAACAACAAGCAGTATCATTGTCGCATCTGGTGTCTGATCCCCCGATGGGGAAAGAAATAACATTTATCACGTCAACTAATCTGTACGACACCACTACTATTTTATTATTCACCAATTTCTTTTTCTGAAAAGAATTTACAAACTTCCACTATATTGCAACGCAATATGCATTTATTGAAGATCAAGGGCCTAGATATTTTTCACATGTTATATTGCTATATTAATCTTTATAGTTTATACTCTGACATGCACGCATCACACTAAGGTGATTCTTACACTTGTGGCCATGTCTAGCAAGCAGCAACCATATTTTACAATGTGTCAATTTCTTGTCGCGTAGAATATATAAGAACTTCTGCTTCTGCACAAATAGAGCCGTCAGCTTCTACAAATTCTCTCAAGATTTGCATCAGTTCTAGTAAATTGGTTTTAGCGCTGCAGACAGCTCCTCGGAAATGACACCGGAGCACGATTAGAAAACCATCGCCAAGGGCAGAAGGAACAAAGGAAAAGAAAAGGAAGGGGAGAAAGGGAAAACAATCCATCTTCGTTGTCGTATCAGCGCGGGCGCCCAGCCCCCACCACCTCCCCCTCCTCGCCCTGCCTCCCCCATCTCGCTCCCTCCCTCTTCATCTCCTCTTCATTGCCCATTTCGCCCCATGAAACCCCAAACCCTCGCCGGCATCGCCGTCGCCGCAGCAGCGCACGCGTAGCCCGAGCCCCTCCGCCTCGGTCCCCCGACCCCGACCTCGCGAGCGCCCAGCAGCCCCCGATCCCGCCCGCTCCGCTGCCGATCCCGCCTCGAGCTCGACCGACCATGATGAACGGCGCCACGGCACCGGAGCGCTCGCCCTCAGCCTCGCCACCGCCCCCCGCCCAGGCGCAGGCGCCGCCGTCGCCCTCGCCGATGCAGCCGTTCGACTGGAAGTTCTCCCAGGTGTTCGGCGAGCGCAGCGCCGGGGAGGAGGTCCAGGACGGTACCGATCGATCCCTTCCCCTACTCTTATATCGTGCGCTTTCGGTCCTCGTTGCTGCTAGTTGCTGGATCTTAGTGGTTTTGTGCTCCGGAGCTCGGTTGGAGGCAGGGGCCGTTAATGGCTGCTGCTGTTGCTGCTGTGTTGGTTAGCGGTGCCTTGCTCAGATCGACTGGGGAATTAGGGGTGACTGCGGATGGGATGCGCTAAAGCTTGATGCTTTGGTGCTGGGATAGGGAATTTACTGCTTCCTCTTCCAGATCAGTGCGATGATACTCTTGACTGGTAGATGCATAGCTCTGTGCTATCTGGTGGTGCAGCTGAGGCCTTTCCTTAGTTGGCAGAAGGGTAGAATGCATACTCCTAGGAGTCTTGCTTAATGCTGTAGATGGGATTTTTTTTTGTCATGCTATTGGAATTACATAATAGGCTGGCTAGCAAGACAGCATGTGCTGTAATTGGATAAGCACATGCTAGGATCTGTGTTTCATCTAGGTCTGACTTGGTAATATGGGGGCAACGCTAGACGTGCTAGTGCTTGCGCAACAAGTAGGGTTGTCGAATGCTGCATGGGACGTGGCCACTAGCCGGCAATTTTTTGTTATCGATGTGAACTGACTAATTATGCCGAATAAGGAAATTCCGTGATGCACACGCTTGCAATTGTACACATCAACCAGTAATATGATTTTGGATGCATATTGCTACTTCATTAATGATGTGTTGAGCACACACCTGCTGTGCATTTGTCTTAACTTATGGAATGTTCAGATAACAATGGGCATATTTTTGGGAAAAAGATCGTTTTAGTATATTTCAGTAGCGGTTATTGTTCTGCTACCCTATTTAGTGGGGCTACTGGGCTTGCTGCACTCAAATTACAAGCTGTGCACACAAGAAGCCAAAACTGCTGATAACCCTGTCCAATCCACTTCATTTATTCCTGTGTTTGTTACTGTGTTATTGTTAGGTTTATTGGCTCGTGTCACACATTTAATGGATACTCTGTTTTTTGCGTGTCGTTTTTGCTTGAGTCGTCCCTAGCTACACCAGCTATTCGTGCACTAAAGAAGCAAAACTGTGGATAATGAATTAACGATACTCACACCTCTACAAGGGTCTGATCCGCTTCCTTATTGTTTCCTGTGCTTGATACCATGTAATTGTACTTCTGTTGGCACGAGTCACATCTAATTGAATACTGCTCGCTTCAGTTGGTTGGTAGCTATTAGTGCATCCTGCACATTGTTACCTGCACGGATGTTAATTCACCTTTAGCCTTGTATTAATGATGCCAAATATTATCTATAAAATGGTTGGTGGCAAGCTTACTGAAGTCCTGTTCCAAAATCTCCTTTTTATAGAACCTGATGAAAAGCCCCTTCAATTCTATGTAGGTCAATTCTTATATTCGGTCTTGTTCTCCATTATCTGCATTTACTACCCGTATTTTTGAAATATGTGAATAATCTAATCATTGCTCTGCATACTTTTGAAACTTCTGTTTTAAGTTATGGTGGTCTTCTGAGACACACTTAATCACTTAGTTTAATACCTTCACTTAGTATTGGTTATGTTGAACATTATCTTCATTATATTTTTCCTTCGGGTTAAGCTGGTCATCAACTGTGAACTATCATATTAGAATAGTGCTTGTCATGCTAGCATTTTTCTCCATTTATGTTCTGGGCTTTGGGTGCTGGTTTATTTTTGCACATCAGTAAATCATTATTTTTGGATGATTACCTGCTATTGTACATGTTTTCCCCACTATTCCTTGTATGTTCAATCATAGACTGTTGCCATTTATTATGGCTGCATACTGACTTGAATTTATCTTGCTCTCGCTCTCTGTAGTTGACATCATCTCAGCAATAGAGTTCAATAAATCAGGACATCATCTTGCCACTGGGGATAGAGGTGGACGAGTTGTCTTGTTTGAAAGGACAGATGTCAAAGATGTATGCATATTGAACTGTACACCGAAAGATACAAACTTAAGGACTTATTATTTGTACTCTGATGGCTAAACGTATATTGTTTTCATTTTTCTTTAGCACACTTGTAGAAAAGATGCTGAGAAAGCTGATTATTCTATCAGCAGGCATCCTGAATTTCGCTACAAAACTGAGTTTCAAAGCCATGAACCAGAGGTATATTCTTGCAAGCATCGCCAAGTGTTGTTGTTTGTCTTATGAATTACTTGAAATTTGACCAAGTGATGTTGTTATGGAAATAGTTTGATTACCTTAAGAGCTTGGAAATAGAAGAGAAGATCAACCAAATAAAGTGGTGCCAAGCAGCAAATGGCGCATTGTTTCTGCTGTCCACAAATGACAAAACAATAAAGTTTTGGAAGGTAAGCATTATATAGCACTAAATAGATTAAATAGTTACTGAAGTTCCATATATCATGATATTCCAATATCATGCCTTAAATTTCCTGATTGTATTCAATGTGCTAAACTTAAGGACCACTATAATCATCTCTGAATGTTTTGGTATGCTTCAGAAACTGGTCAGTGCATATGCATTTGCAACTCATCAATGTTTCTTGGAAGTATCTTTTTGTTCAAAATTTTATCCATTCCCCCCCCCCCCCCCCCCCCCCAAAGGAATACTGAGTTATGCTCTGCATACATATGTTCCTCATATGTGCATATAAGTAAGAGTGTGAGGTGCACCAGAAAATGCAATATTGTTGCGCTTAAATCAATCTTTTGCTGATTTGAATATTATTCTTTGATCTGTAGGTCCAAGAAAAGAAGATAAAGAAGGTATCCGAGATGAATTTGGACCGTCCAACTGCTCCTGCAAATGGTAGTCCTGGTGGCGTGGGTCATCTGAGCCCATCTCTCTCAAATGGCAATGCTTTAAAACCTGGCGTATTTGCTTCCCTTCGCATGCCTGTGGTAGTTGTACCTAACTCAGTTTTATTTCTGCACACCTTTTTTCTGAATTATTGAGCTAATTTCTGGAATTCCTGTGTAGTCTTCCTAATCTTTATATTGATCGTCTTTTCCTTTCCATGGTTTGTTACATTTGCCCAATCTGTACTGTGAAACAGGTTACAAGCCAAGAAACAAGTCTTGCCGCGACTTGCCGAAGAGTATATGCTCATGCACATGACTACCATATAAACTCCATATCAAACAACAGGTCCTGCACATCAGTCACTTATATGCACTTGGATGTACCATAGCTTATGTTTGAGCTTTTCAGCTTTTGAATTTGGGCATGGCAATTTTGTTCTAAAATCATTGCTTCCTGGAAATGAAGCCTATTTTCTCTCTCTTTACACATGCCAATGATGCATTCAACAGTTTTGTAAATCATGCCACTCAATTTTTTAGCTGTTTCATATAATGACATGCTGAATCTCCAGTTCACAGAATCTGTAGTTTTTTTTCTCTTTTTTGGATCCACAGTGCCAAAACAATTTTTGAGCATCCCTTAGGGACTCTTTGTTTTACGGTGATCATTTTAACCAAAGTGGCATCTGACATGTGGCTTAATGTTCTTAAATCCCACAACTAGATCATAGTTGAATTTGGGTAGTGAAAAACCTAAATTACTGCCTAATATGGTATCGTAACATATTGTATAGTTGCCTAAAATGAATTTTAGGCAAAGAAAGGCAAGCCATTCTCCACATGATATTTCAGTAAGGTATACATTTTTGTGTGTCCTGAAATTTCTATATCTAGATTGTTTTTGGTTTGAAATGCATGTAATTAGATAACTGAACACACTATCCCCCATATTGTTGTATTAATCTATTTTTATGTTGCTGATTTGCACCTCATATATTTGTACCCAGTCATTTTCATGCATTTAGTAGTGACATATTGCTTTGTATCTTTATTCCACAGTGACGGTGAAACATTTATATCAGCTGATGATTGCGGATAAATCTTGGAATTTGGAAATCAGCAATCAGAGTTTCAATATTATTGATGTTAAGCCTACAAACATGGAGGATCTCACTGGTATAACTTCCAAACCTACAAACTTTTCCCACTTGTGTTGATTATATGCGTGATAGGTGTGGTTGGTCGTGTGGAAATAAGAACATGTTAGGTATATGACCTCACTCATATGTGGGGAAATGATACCCTTGACCATTAGTTTCTGTATTTCAATCTTATGGAGCATGAAACCTGTGCTTCACCAATAGTCTAGCCCACATATTACAAGTACATGCGTATACAGTCCTTCCATATGATGAGAACATCGTTTTCTTGCGTAATATAAAAGGAGAGACTTAAGATCAGGGGGAGAGATGTCCGCATGGTTCCATCCTAAAGAAGGCTAGGGCATAAACCCTTGCTGATCTGGTGCACACCCACCTACCCTAGATATTCTTCATTTCCTTGCACCCAAATAACATAATATTGTACTAAATTAATTATTTGTTTGTTAAATTGTTGTATTATGAATTAACTTAGTTAGATTATGGGGTTTCAACCTTTCAGGTCTATTTTATCTGTTCTTTATTCTTTTGTATCACATATTCTTGGGTTTCTATTGGTGGTATTTTATTGTTAGCTGCTGATAGTTATGCTCTGGTTCTATGATATGCAGAGGTGATAACATCTGCTGAATTCCACCCTACTCATTGCAATACATTAGCTTATAGTAGCTCAAAGGGTTCCATTCGACTTGTTGATCTGCGGCAGTCAGCACTTTGTGACACCCATTCACAAATGTGAGCTTTCATTTAATACTTTCTATTTCCTATATCCAATATATCATATTTGAAGAACATTAGATACTAATGTGTATCGATAATCCTACATGCCTCTTTAATGTTTTAATGACTGTTCCTATCTTATTGTAGCTTTGAGCAGCATGAGGCCCCAGGTTCAAGATCATTTTTCACTGAGATTATAGCCTCAATTTCGGACATAAAGTTTTCCAAGGATGGGAGGCATATTCTCAGTCGTGACTACATGACTCTGAAGGTCTGTACCTGTAACTTCTCATGCTTTAAAGATATTTGATTGACAGCTGACCTGGTGAAATGCTAATACCTTTTGTGTTTACTAATGGTTTCTGTTTTTCAATCAGTGGAAACATAACCAGATTAACATATTTAACGTTCTAGTTCTGCTTTTTGAGCGTTGACTTATGCTTTGGAAGACATAGGTTCTAGTTCTGCTTGAGATGAACATTTATACATATTGCATTGTATAGACATACTTACACGAAATACTGAAATGTGTGCCTCAGAATCATACCCATGATCACCAATGCATTACTATTTTTCTTCATGACTGTCATTCTGTTTGCTGCTTGAGATCTTGCTTGTACTTGATATGGTTTTCATAAGCTGCTTTATACTATTATATTATCTTTCTCCAGAAATATAAGCAAACTAAAAAATTGTTAGGTGTGCCTTTTCCAATATTATATCTTTGTCTATCATTGCAGCTTTGGGATGTTAAGATGAATTCTGGTCCAGTTGCAACGTTCCAGGTTCACGAGTATCTAAGGCCTAAGGTAATTTCTTGCATATTAAGATAAATAATCGATGGTTCTTGAGGACAATGAATACAAACATCTTTTGCTGGAGCAAACCTGATCCATGTAGTGCTTTGTAAAACTGCAGTTATGTGATTTGTATGAAAATGACTCAATTTTTGACAAATTTGAATGTTGTCAAAGTGTGATGGATTACGAGTTGCAACTGGTTCCTACAGGTAGTCTCACATGCTTATGTCAGTAATACAGCTTGGCCTCATTAATGGTTAGCTAACTTGTTATCTTTTCAGCAACATTTCCGTGTGGTTTGGTGTTGGTACCGTAGCAATGAGGCAACAACACTTGAAGCAACTCGAAACCCTACAAGGTAATGCTACATTTTAAAGAAGAATGTTGGAAGCAAAGCTATGTTACTCTTTTTAACTTTTATGCATGTTTTGTTACTGCATGTAAGTTGATTCCCATAGTCCATAATCATTTGATTTGAGTAATATACATGAGCTTTTCACTCAAATGTTTAATCATATCTCTGTTCTTATTCCTTTTCTTGCGAACAGGAGGCAGGTCCAGAATCCCACAAGGGCTTCAAGATCCATCAATACTCTGACAAGGGCTGTTAGACGAGGTTCGTTTCATTCTTTGGCATTTTAGGTTGTAGAAGAGTTTCATTGCAGCTGCTAATATTGTAAACTTTATGCAGGTGGAGAAAGCACTGGCATAGATGCCAACGGAAATTCCTATGACCTGAGCACAAAGTTGCTCCATTTGGCTTGGCACCCATCTGAAAATCTAATTGCGTGTGCTGCTGCCAACAGCTTGTACATGTACTATGCATAAACAAGCGAGGTGAACAGAGTGAAAGTTTTTTGGTGGTTGCTCCCGGTGAGAAAGATGCGTTTAGTCCCTGGTGGATTGAAGCTGGGAGTTGCTGGAGGTGGTGTATTTTGTGCCAGTCAGTGCAGTTATTTTCGATGCCATATAGAGCTGTCCAGAGTCCAAGAGGAAGTGACTCGATCATTCCCGGGAAGCAGCTCTGATTCTGATTAATTTTTGTGTGTGGGGAAAGGCTTGTCTTTCCCCCATAGGTTCATTTAGATTAAAAGATAAATTCTAGTTCGCAACATTTGGGCTTCTGTAGTGGACGATGATAAGGGGATGGTCAACCGTCGTGGTCATGTTGGTGCATGGGTCTGTAACTTCAGGGCGGTGGTTGAGGCTTTCGATAATTTTATCTTACAGTTTGACCATTTTTTCCCCCTTATTTCCCTCTCGGATGCCAGGACCATCGCCATGTTTAAGCGGAACTCTAGAATAGATCCTATACTATCAAAGTCAATTTGTTATATGTACATTTTAAAATCGGTGGAAATGGCTCTACTCTTATTTAGTTATTATGTACTTTTAGCAAATGGAGCATGTTTCTTCCTCTTATATTTAGTTAGTATTGCAGTGCCTTGTCACCTTCGTACATCATTTCATCTCAGGTTCATCGTGGAATGCAGGCTATTCTTGGCGAAGTGCTCATTTTGTAGCATTAAGCACCTAGTTCTTTCTAGTTACCTTGAATTTGTTTCACACATTTGAGAAGCTGATATATGTGTAAGGGCAATCCCAATCAAACATTACAAAGTGGTTTCCGTACTTGAATGTCATATATGCACTAATAAAAACTATATTTTAAATTGATGGTTGTTCCAAAATAAACTCTCGTCCAAGCATCTCTCATTTCCTCTTCCAACCCAACTTGTTAACTTTTGGTTCTCGTGTGACATGATTTCTTGTATAGGAAACCATTTGCCTCACATTAACTTTTTTTACAACATCAGCAACACTCTTACATGCATACTAATTAATGCCATGGAAATCATTCTAGTCGCTGGGTTGGACTGCAAAGTTTCAAAACACGATTACAAAAAGTGACATCATCAAATAAGTTTTGAAACTGTGAACGAAACAAGGTCTTCGAATATATAGTTTCATATGGGGCCTTTGCATTTACCTAAGTTGAATACAATTGGCTCAAATCGGATGAAACCTAATGCTAATTTCAACGTGTTTCGTAGTCTTGTAAATGATGCATCTAGTTTTATCGGCGAAACCCATTTTTTCTCTTTCTTTGTAAATTCCTTGCCATGTTATGACTTTTGTGCGTGTAACACACTATTTAATAACATTGAAACTCTTATAAAACTCAATGGACTATAGGACACTAGTCGGCTATTCCCGCGTGACAAATATTGTCGGGACACCAATCGGAACAGATGGTTAATCCTCGTGCTCTAAACTGGTAGACTCTGTTGCTTGCTGATCTGCCAACATTTTTTGCAAATACGTTGTGACCAAGTGCCGTACCACGCTGCCCCTACATTGTAAGAGTAAGATATAAGATTTGTATGATTTTGTTCTTTATTATATATAATAATAGATAACAGGCCGTATTTTTCATTAGGTTTCCTTTGAACCCAACGCAGGCCCAAAACTAACCAGCTATTGCCCAATTCGGTGTAATAGATTCAGCCCATTTTTAAACTGGGCCTGAAACCCATCTCAAGCCCAACCTAATCGAACCAGCCATCTCCCGCAGCTCCTCTTCAGTCACTGACCACTGGGCTCCAGCAGTCAGTGTCACCCCGCCCGCCCCTCGCGTCTTCAAAAACCACCCACGGCCGCAACTCCCAAGCCTGAAGCCCCCCCAATCCCCAACAATTCCCACGACCATTTTGAACCCAAACCCCTCCACTCCCCCACCTCTCCCTCGACCTCCCCGAAAGGCCGAAACCCCCACTTCTCTCGAACCTAGGGTTAGGGTTTCGTCACTCCCGCCCCCGATTCGAACCAATCCGTCTCGCCCCCCGCCGCGCCATGGCCGCCGGCCCCCTCGTGGTGGATTTCCCCTCCATGGGAGCCGCCCTCTGCTTCAACAGCCTCGAGTCCCTCATCCGCGACTCCGCTTCGGGCTTCCTCGCCGCCGTCTCCGCCGCCCCTGCCCCCGGCGCCGCCGACCTCACCAACTTCCACCGCGTCTTCTCCCGGGTCCTCAGCGGCTACCCGGACCCGCCGCTCGAGGCCGTCTGGTTCTTCTCCGCGCTCACCTTCCACGACCGCCCCGACGACCTCCGCTCCCTGCTCCAGCTGCTCTCCGCCTTCGCCGCCTCCTCGCCCAGCGCCGCCAAGCCGCTGGCGCTGCTCGCCCCCGTCGTTTCCGAGCTCTTCCACTCCGACAAGACGCGAAGGGAGACCGAGGCCCTCGTCGAGGCCGTGCTCAGCTACATCAGCATCTGCAGCAGCCGCGCCGCCGCCTCGGCCGATGGTGCAAGCGCCGAGGCCGGGAGGCTGCTGCCTGCCTTTGGGGAGCTCGTCAAGGTGTGGAGTGTGCGCCACTCGAAGGACAGATGCCCGTTCCAGGTGCTGTTCCCGATTGCCGGAGAGGAGGCCAGGAGAGAGCTCATGAAGGAAGGCTGCAGCGTTGAGTACCTTGCCGGGGTGGTGGTGGCTGAGGCGTTCCTGCTCAGGCTCTGTCTCAAGGTGCAGAATGCAACCGGGCTACCTCGTGCTGAGCTGCAGAAGGAGCTCAAGATCTGGGCAGTCAGCTCCATCCCGGTCTTCCAGAACCATCACTTCTTTGGTGAGTGGATTATAACTGTGTTCTTTATTGCTCCTTTTGGAATCAGTTGCAGTGACTGAACATTATGTTGGTTTCCTTGCTAATGGATTTAACAGTGGTCCTGCTGAACATGCTCTTGAACTCTCCGCTGCCTGTTTACTCACTACTGGTAAGTTTTTCTTTACTAATGAACAATTGGGATGTTGTATCAGTAGCTGATATCTTAGCAAGCTAGGATTATCATGAATTGGCTACTTACTAACATGGTTATAAGTAGTAATTAAGCATTCACAATACATATGGTAGTTGTATGGACCATAAGAGAAATGTCAAACAGCTTAGTAAACTCATTTCATGAATTAAGAAACATGAGTTATGATCATGCTTTTTTCCTTATCCTGTTCTGTAAACTAGTTATTCAGCATGACCTTTGTCAGATAAGAACTGTGCAACTTGTTGCCTTGTACTTCAATTGTGATTGGACTCAGGGGTCTTTCTTAATTTGTGGAAACTAAAGGGGAGAGCAGAACTGTATATGAGTATTATGTTTCGCAAAGCTGGTGTTAGTGTAACAATTTTGGTCTCAACACCGCATGGAGCGTGACTTGGGATGGAGTTCTATCTCATCTTTGTGATACGCAAGCAGGTTGAAGTCTGATCTGCGGTTCATCTTAGTATGCCCTTTTGTTTCATATTATTATTATGCTATTCTGTGCGGAACTGGCAGACTCCAGGTTGTACACCCAGTTATCCTTGGTTTTAGTGTTCATTATTGCAAGCCATGTTAGTTCCATACTTATGAATTTGGTTACTAGGAGTAACCTTTTGCATAAAGTTGTCATAGTGGTTGATTTGTTGTACTTTATTATTTGGTTTTCCTGAGTAGTTGATTACCTTTTCAATTTTTACTGTTTAGAATCTAGATAATTCAGATAGCGGACTAGGAGTTCTACCCATATTGACAGTGAGTTGTGTCAGACTGTCAGCAGCACTATTAGGTTTCTCGAGTCGTCTAATTTGTGTTGCATTTGCTTTCTGGTTACTCAGAGTGCTGATGATGAAATCTTGGTGAGAGATGTCCTTTATGATGCTCTGATCTTGGTGGATTATTCTTTCATTAACAATGTTTCTGGAGTTGATCAAGCTGACCTCTTGCGTATATACTTGTCAAGATTGATTATCACTCTTGATGCGGTCAATGATGCCAGGTGATAAAGAATTACTGTAACCAAAAGTTAGCAGGTGTTGGAAACTTTCTTCTCATTTCATTTCTCCTGACAGGAGGAAAGGTGATCAAGGTAGAGCAATGTCGTTTATCAACGTCTTCTCAACCTCGAATGTTCCCAATTACCTCATCAAGTGGGCTACTTGTAAAGCTGGCGTTGGTGCAATCAACAAACCAATTGCCAATACTCCCCAAGCACTTCTCAGTATGTGCAGATATGAGATGACTTCATTGATTCTCAATTATCATGTCTTGTGGAATGATTTACTCAAGTAGAACTGTATACCTTTTCTTTTCACAGAGTGGCTTGTTGACCTTGAAGAAAAGGGGCTCAAAGTGTTTGGGGATGACAGTTCTTGGATTAAGGGGAGGCTTATTTGTGCTGAGGTCAAGAATGGCTATGGGAACAGGATGATTCATTCAGATGCAGACCTTTTCTTCATTGATAAGCAGAGTGGTGGGGAGGTTATGGACACCAAAGGCAGTGAGGATGAAGAAGCTGTGGAGATGGAGGCAACAGGTAATGCTTTTATGGCTGCTGCTCAGTCGATGAAGGTGGAGGCTAACGGCATTCGGAAGAGGAAAGGCTGTGGAAATGAAGACGCAGCAGCTGTGAAGTTTGTGAAGTACAAGGTAGAAGACAGCTCGGCCAAGGACTACTTCCTGTCAGCGAACAACGGCATGAGCAGTGGTAGTGAGGTAGAGAACCCACAGTCTGACGACGAGATGGAAGAATCAGACTGATGATAGAAACGAGATCAGCTGCTAATGCTTACTTGGGAGAGTTGCTTTAGAGAGTTTCTTGGACAAGTGCCTCTTCAGAGCCTGGACCATGTTGTTTCGGATGCCGCTTCTTAATGATGTCGTGCAGTACCCTGTTTAGTTCCTGCTCGGTCATGATGGGTGGGAGTGGGGGTTTCTAGGATAATAATCAGCAACAGAGGGTCCCTGTCTCCGGATAGGCTTTCGGATATATAGTTGTAACTGTTAGCTGACCTGAGTACTTGACATGGCGCATGATGTGTGCTTTATGCTATATCATGTTCTTTGTTACATGCTATAGAGACTTAAGTGTAGATTTGCTTCGAACTTCTGTAATAGATGAGTACTTTAATGTTATCCCACTGAACCAGTTGGAACTAATGAAATCCTTTCCTGTATGTATTCGCTTTTGTGTGCTCTGGTATGTTAAATTGGAATGAACTTGTTTGAAGTTCATTTCTTGTGACATGCTGACATGTGGAAGCGGTTTACTTCGTTTACGTCTCCTAGAAGAAGAGGCGTTCCATTTTCTGTGGCGTTTTTGTTCGACTCTGATGTGAACTGATGTGTCATGGAATGCCCTGCTCAGCTGAGTCAGCTGGGCTGGAAATTGATGCTGTCTGGATTAACTGCTTGATTGAAACACGGCATGGTCATGGTCATACTGGAAAGACAGTTAATAGAGCGTGATCACGCTCATTTTCAAGAAGCATGTCGATCGCACTCATTTTCAAGAAGAGACAGTTAATATAGCATGATCGTGCTCATTCTGAAGACTGAAGGGTTGTATGAAACTCTGGCTGTTCAATTCATGCTCTGGTGATCGAGAGAGGTGCTGGAGTTTGATGCTTTTGTGAATAGTTGCTTTGACGTGAAAGTTCGTGTTGTTCTTCATGCAGCACTTGATCTTATGCAGACTGACATTTTCTTATGCACTGGATTGTATGTTGGAAGGAATTTTGAGTTATTGTGCTAGTTTTTTCTTAACGGAGATAAGGATGTGTTCTGAAAAGTGGGTTGCAAGGAGATACTGATGTTTCGAGAATGCGTGTTGGCATTTATGCAAAATCCGGGTGTCTCACAAGTAATACTTTCAGTTTCAGGGCAGTGATTGACTGAAAGAAACATGTGTTCTCATGATGGACAGTGATACAGGGTATGCTAGAGTTGATGAACGCATAAGGTTATAGAATGCTTCCGTTCAATGTTGCAAGGAAACAAAAGGCCTAATGGCATCACTTAAGTGTCCGCTTTGATTTGGCATCTAGTATTCTGCAGGCTTCAACTGCATTGATGGGCAATCAAATTCGTTTGAAACAATTTGAACATTCCAATGCCCAAGTTGACAGGCAGGTGAATGTCCGAGCATAACAGATTCTGAGATGCTATTTCTACAAGTCAACATATAATGAAGTTGCATGGAATGCAGCCACCTGTGGTTGTTCTAACCGTGGTCAATCATGCAAACAGTTGATGGATGAGGGGAAGAGACCAAATATGATCTTATTTGTAGGTTTTCTGTCAGCTTCTAGAGCAGGGCTATTTGATGAATCGAGGTACTACCATATACAGTTTAGTAGTAGTGTCGATAGAGTTACCCCTAGAACGGAACTCTGCTTCAGGTGAAGGCAAGTTCAGGATTTAGTTCAACACATAGTTCTGTGTAGTGGTGAACAGAAACGGTAAAGGTAAACTTCTGAATGTAACCACTGAAAATGCTACCTGTTTGTAGTAGGCGATGTGTTACTCTCTTGATTGTTTTATCTGATTTATTTAAGAAGCTTAACATATTTACCTGTTTCACTAGCAATAATAGTTTTTGATATCATGCTACAGTTTATTGAGTGATGGCACAAGTATTATCCATCTAATCAATAGCTGCATTCTGAATGCAGACTGAGGACTTCTATCAATGCAGACTAAGGACTTCTATCAATGGAGGCATACGGAAATGATCAGGCACTCATGCCTGTACTTGCAAACTAACAAATCAATCACTGATCAATGTGGCACACGGAGGGCCTGGTGGTGGCCTACTTCAGTGGGTGCTGGTTTGCTCATGTCGCATTTGCTGCAGTCAAAAGGGGACACTTGTGCAGGTGGGGCGATCATCTTGTTAACCAACTTAAGTAGAGTCATTTCCAGTTCCTCGCCGTTATTCCATGGATGAACTTCAACCTTGAGTAACTCCTTGTTGTTGCAGATGAGGTTCCACAGGGGGTAGTTCTCCTTTGGCATGACATAGTCCCCTTCACCCAGTTTAAGGGAGGGGCAGTAATCTCCCTTCCCATCACCAATGTAGATGATATGCTGGTTCTTGGTGCCTGCTATTGCCTGGATCTTCTCGATTATCTTGCCCTGCATATGGTAAACAATCTTTAGTTTACGCTGAACTATCATTGACACTTATTGTTTACACATCTTGATATGAAACAATGTAAAGAGGGTTTAGGAAAAATAAAGCTATTAAATTGCAGAAGAATACTATACTATGCCTAGAGTAAGAGATTCAGATTGCAGAGCACTTCATTATCCTGCAGTAATACTCCTATTGTAGTGATCCATTTTTGGATAGATCTTGCAGTTCCTTTTGCCTGCACTCTCCAGTATCCACTGGACATGTGCGGCGAGTGAATATCTGAACTGATCCACCGTCCTACTGTCCATACCTTGCACATGTTCTCAGGGCAGAGGCTGCACCCGTGGGGTGCACTCGCGGCGTCATGGAACGGCGAGATCCTGAGCCTGCCGTCAGCATCGACCTGTGCCGGGTTGGTGCTGATCTCGGAGAAGCAGCCGAGCACGCCGTGGTGGTCCAGGACGGTGTCGATGAAGAAGGTGTTGGCGTCACTGACCACCTTCAGGTCACACCTGCAACAAGATCAACACCACCAAAGATATGATCAACCCCAAATGCAAATGCTAAAAGTTAAAGAACTCATGGGCATGGCCGCATGAGCGCGCGTACTACCCTAACGCCGCCGCCGTCTTGATTGCGGAGATGACGTGCGCGTCGAGCGGCGCGCTCCTGAGGCAGTCGCGGATGTCCTCCGCCGTCTTCCCCTGCGCGTGCAGCTCCGCCATCATCCTGTCCTGGAGAAAGTGGAGAAGGAGAATCAGTGGGCATATCATTCGTCTCTGCCCGATCGATGAGGAGATTACCGGATGAGGATTGAGGAGCGAGCCGTGTCGTGCGCGTTTACCATGAGACGGTTCCATGGCATGGTGGGGCGGAGGCGCTGGAAGGCGTCGGCGGCGCCGAGCTTGGTGATGACCCAGTCGTCGCTGTCCCAGTCGATGATGGTGCGGTCGAAGTCGAACACCGCCACCACGCCGGGGGCGAGTGCGGCCGCGGACGCCATCGGCGGCGGATGGCGGGCGAAGTGGGGAGGGACAAGGACAAGCTCTGCGCTCCCGGTTCTCCGGTGGGACGCGTCTTTTGTTGTGCGCCGTGGGCGGCGGGTTGATTGGGTGGCGCTGTCTCCCCTGGTTTATATAGCCAGCCATCTGGCGGGGCGCGGCATCGTGGCTGACTTGTTGGGTTTGCGCGTCGCGCGTCCTTCCCTGCCACACGTGGACGCTTTCTGGTGTCTGCGTTGCGTTCCCAAATTTGCGCTCGTGCCTTTCCGCTGTTGCCGTTGTGTTTGCTCATTTCTTTTCTCTCTCTAGTTTTTATTTTCCTCAGGTATTGTTTTGGTAACACATCTGCTACCGAAACACAATTGCAATCCCAGACCCTTAGCTTCGCTGTGTTTCTTGATCTTGTTGGTGCACCATCTAAAGAATTTCTTCTCTTCCTTTTGTCAACTCCCTGGTCGAGATATCTGAAATTATAGCCTTCCTGCTGCCGTTTCATGCATATCCATTTCTCGATCGACGTATCTCCATCACGCTTACGCAAGCAACGGTTGCTCAAATTCGTAACAGCTACTCAAGTGCTCGCGCCGCCATCATCGATTCTTATTTCCTTTTGGGTTTTATATTTATTATGGCATACTACAATCCAGTTCCATGTACACACAGGCCCTGTCTTACAATCAGCTGAAATTCTCATCTTTTCTTTCTGAAAATTCCTGCTAAGCTGAAGGAAAAAAAACATCTGTGTTTTTCTCACAGGCATTGCCTCCCTCGTGTAAACGCACATTATGCCGTGTGTTATCACATCGCTCAGGTACGTATCAAGGCTTGACACAAATGTTATCAGTAACAATTGGTAATAACAACCATGATGGCAGACAGGAAGAAATTATAGTAGTGGCGTCCTACTCTTCATCACAGAGGCCCAGTTACAACTTACAAGCCTGCTAGTTGCGTCACGCGTCACCCGCACTTGTGCGCCTTGCCGGCAGCCACCCTGATCTCGCTAGCCGTTCACTGCTTCCGTCCATCTTCAGGCACGCCAAACCAAGGCAAACCATACATGGATTCTTCTGACGGCCGGAAAGCCAAGCATCCACGAGTTGATTTGTGCTTATCGGATAAGTGCAGGCTAACAATTGTGTATGGCTGTCATGCAATGTCTTCAACCTTTTGTTCACAAGAATAATGGGGACTGATGGATGGATGGACGGACACGGTAGCCTGTGCTCGTGAAGGAGCTGTGCCCTCTGGAAGAGTGGCCGGTAAGATGGCATATAGGCATATAGCTCAGCACCATACAGATCTCCATTTCCTTTGGTTAATTTTGTTGTAGGGTAGCAGATTGTCTCGCTCGTTGACAGGATATAAAGTTGGGATATATATATAAAGCAAGGGTCTTCCAAGATTATCTTTTGCGTAAAAAAATTAGTTAAGGTGTCAACTGTACAATTATTTGGAATATTAAACAAAAGACGTGCATGTATAGTGTGTTCGGTACGCTTTGTTCATTTGGCTTATCAGTCCTGCCTAGCATATTATTTTTCTCATAGAGCACTATTGAATCAATTCAGAATCAGTAAAAATCAATAAAATTTTCAGCCCAATCCCGCCAAACGAACAGAGTGGTGACATTTTTCCAGATCGAGACAAGGAGCAATGATCATACATGAACGATTGTCGTTGCATTTTATTAATGTTGTTGTATTGTGACTCAAATCCTACTTGAATTAGGACTCAATAGGGGTGTGCTTTAGGACTTCTAGTTCTACTAGGCCTTGAGCGATGAATCTTACTAGGAGTAGGACTCCTACTTGCATGTATGGGGCTTTGGAGGGGACTATATAAACAAGGGGTAGAGGCTCTATCAAATCAAATCAAGCCAAGGGCAAACACCAAGGTCTCATCCAAGGCTTGTGAGAAGCAATTAGGAGCGCTCAAGAGGAATAGGCTAGATAGTTCTATAAGCACTAGATTCTTGTATGAGGCAAGAATCCGAGGGTTCTAGAGGGTCAAGTAGAGTTGTGAGGGAGCGACAATCACTTGTACTCTTTCGGAGTTGTGCTTAAAGAATTTGCGGTCGGCTTCGCCAAATCTTGTTCTCTTGTTGTGGTTGCTTCAACGTCGTCAACTAGGGTTTTCTACGAGATTCGTCTACTTCGTTCTTGATACTGTGCAAGCTCGTGTCGTACTCGCAATATCCTTTCAAGATCTGAGGGTTGCTGCGCATAACGAGGGGTATCAGATTCTAACAAATGTCTCCACGCCTCCGTGGCTCATGTTTAGTGTTGAGCATCTCCAAAGTCCTTGCTTGTGATAGCTATTAGCCGCGTGAACTGCCACTACTGGAAAATAAAAAAGGTGACGTACGACAACTTCGCCCGAAACGGAAAAGGAGCAAAGGTGGGCAAAGTGGCGTCGAAATTATGCACTTGCACATGAGTTTTGATGCTAGAAGATCTGTCCTTTTGATAGCATGATTATTCCGAAAAACGTACGTTTGTACAATAACCACGTAATAAGTAGGAATCTGTTTACGATATTAGTTAAGACTTTGTTCTTTATTAGTCTTAACCTTTGTTGTTTGGCATGAGTTAGGAGTTAAGTTAGAGTTTATTAAGAGGAAAATTTCCACCGTTTGACGTGTGGGATTAGGGATGATAGTCTGCATCATTACTATTTTGACCTTGCCCTGTCCCATGTTTTCGTACATGGGGCTACTTAGGGTCCGTTTGACAGAACATTTCAAAACATCTTCTAGGCTGAATTCGTAAGGAGCTTTGGCAAACAACATTTAGAATATCTAAAGAGAAGTGATTGTACACTGATCTATACTATAAAGGACGTTTCGTCCGTTGTCATCTATATCCTACATTGTCGGATTTTATGATGATCGAACGCTCTAGATTAATCTAAAGAGTCCATATTGACTACATCTCACCTTTGAGCCTATGCTGTCGAACTTTATGATGATCGAACGTCATCATCTATATCCTACACCGTCGGATTTTATGATGATCGAACGCTCTAGATTAATCTAAAGAGTTCATGTTGACTACATCTCACCGTTGAGCTTACGCTGTTGGATTTTATGAGGATCGAACGCTCTAGATTAATCTAAAGAGTCCATATAGACTACATCTCTAAATTAGTAATTTTTTTAAAACACATGCCTGCGCGAGAGTTGGAAAAACTAGTTTCTCCTCGCCCACTTCTCGGACCCAGTACTCCAGGCTTTAATATTTTGTATTGAAATGGCCGAACCGAAAAAATGATAAAATAAGATATTAGCATAAGCTAATTGGTACCAAGATATAGACGGAAGGAGAAGTTTCATTGTTATTTTCTAAATTTTTTTAGGGAGACAAAAGGAGAGAAGCTTAGTAGAAAAAAAGGAATAGAGAGGAGAAGCACAAAGAAGGCAACTTTGCAGCCCATCATCTGTGTGGACTTTAATTCAGACCGCGTGATCGATGGGTTGGGCTGGACCGGACGGCTTACGCGAGAGTTAGCCCAGTTAGCTACTTAGCTCCTCACCAATGAAGCAACTGCCGACAGGCCCATGTCTAAGAACTGTGTGTGTTGTTGTTGAGTGCCTAAGAACTTTGCCGACTGGCCCATGTAGCAATGGACTGGTAATATTCTTTTTTTTATTATTTCCCGAGTGACTGCAGTAATGTTTAAATGTTTTGCAGAAACACCACCACCACATAGTTAGTATACCGTGTCTTCTACAATAATACAGCCATACAGGGTACATGCATAAGCATTCAACACCCACACGCCTAACCACGCTGAGTGTCCTGCCCACTAAAAAATTAATTGGAAGTTCACGCAGTTTTTCGGTATTTAGTATTTATATGTGACTTTTTTTTGTTTCACCGGAAAATAATTATAAATGGCTAAACGCCACTTTTCTTGATCTAGTTTATACTTTTGCTGGTAAAGACAACGTATAACAACAGACACACACTACCCGAAAGAAAAACAGACACACACGTAGTAGACAAAACTTTAATTTTATTGAGTCTTTTCCATACCTTTCGGTTCATGATGAATATAGCAAAATCTACTAATTGGTTTGGTGGCAAAGCTAGAGCACGCAGTCACTACCGGAATCCCCCTTTGCCGTGTGCACCTGGAATCTTTACACACGGTAAATACTTTGCCGCGTGCAACACACGGCAAAGCGCACACAGCAAAGTTTAGTCGGCAAAGAATCTTCGCCATGTGCCAGATCACGGGGCACACGGCAAAGGCCCGATCTGGCACATGGCAAAGAGCGACACACGGCATAGTTTTGATATGAAAAAACGCAAAATAAAATAGCAAAACATTTTATTTTAATGGGGAAGGACCCCATCGGCCATTTCCCACTGTTGCAAGTCGCGAGTCGCGCTTTTTTCGCGGACCCGGCGGGATTCGAACCCGCGCCCTCCCCTTCGTGCATAGCCTCCTCTACCACTGCACCACTAGAGTGTCCATATACCATTTTGATTCCCCCATATTAATGTTTTTCGAGTGTAAATTGTTTATTTGAGGCCCTAAATGACTTCAAATAAAAAGTTGTGAACTACAAAGTTTCATAACTTTTTATGATCTACAACTTTCGTTTTGGTCAAAAGTTCATCCGAGGTCGTTTATAGAATTTGAATTTTCAAATTTGAAAAATTCAAACTTAGTTTTCGTTGACAAGATGACTTCAAACAAAAATGTGGTCAACTACAAAGTTTCATAACTTGTTGATATAGACAACTTTCATTTTGATCAAAAGTTCATCCGATGTTGTTTACAAAATTTAAATTTCAAATTTGAGAAATATAAACTTAGTTTTTCGTTGACAAGATGATTTCAAATAAAAAAGTTGTGAACTACAAAGTTTCATAACTTTTCGATCTAAACAACTTTCATCATGGTCAAAAGTTTATACAACATACCGGTAATAAGATTGTTCACAAATCTTATATATATCTCTTCTTGTTTTAGAAAACTATATGAGAGGTGTATGATTTACAAACACTTTTAGTACCACTTTGTTATATAAACAAATGATCAAAGTAAAAGTCGGAGATCTTCAGAAGTTATACAACTTTGTAGTTAAACACTTTTTAATTTGATTTCGTTTAGAGCTTCAAAACGTGTTTTAAAAATTTTCTTTGCCTAGTGTTTTTAAAAAACACACGGCAAAGACCTCTTTGCCGTGTGTCAAAGGTTGACACACGGCAAAGAGAGGTCCTTGCCGTGTGTTTTGCTTTGACAGCTCTTTGCCGTGTGTCAACTTTTGACACACGGCAAATACCTCTCTTTGCCGTGTGTTTTTCTTTGCCGAGTGTTTTTTTTTTCTCTTTGCCGAGTGTTTTTTCTTTGCCGTGTGTTTTTAAAAAAGCACTCACAAAGAATCTTTGCCGTGTGTCCCGAGAAAAAACACACGACAAAAAGCGGATTTCCGGTAGTGAGTGGGGCGCAGGCGCTTAGACGCACCAAATGTTAGCCGAGCCAACCCATCGCCCAACGATGTCCCCGTATTAGGATCATGGTATAATTTTCATCCCCGCCTTAAAACCTCTCCAAAACAACGTACCACGAGCGTACTCGTACCTCGACCCACGTTTCTCGATTCATCGATCCGGAAACATTTGTGACACTGCTCCACACCATCTCCCTAGTCTGTAGGCTACCCCGTGCACCGTGGCCCCGGTCCGCTGCTACCGCCAGCCCCTGTGCATGTGTTCTATGGCAGCTGCCGCCATGAGTGAGCCCAGCGTCGAGCCTATGAGCTAGGATTGGGCACCGGTAAAAAGAAAAGGAGACCCTTTAAGGACGTACGCGTGATTCTTTAATGCCACAACATTTAGGGTTCCTTGAATAATGTGATATCTCATGCTAAATCCTTAATCCTTCCCCCTCTTACTAATACTATAGAATGTTCTTGTAAATTATGGCAAGGTATATAAGCAGCGATTTCAAATCTAGAGGTTAATCGTACTTTGACAACTTTACGTAAGGTAGAGAGTTGGGTGCGCGGCCTTGAAGAGCAGAGCATAGCATCGCCAAACCAGAGAGAGAAGTGCTCGGCTGATGATCGAGGCCATGGTGAAGAAGCTCGCCGCACTAGGTGTGTCACTGACGTTGATGGCGCCGTCGGCCGCTGGCGTGAAGTTCAGCAAGGAGAACCACGTGTCCGAGGAGTGTCTGTGGCGGCTCTACGAGTGGCGAGAAACCTGTCATGATTATAGCAAAAACCATTAGTGGCATAGGCATTGTGATTTTTTTCCTAATTATAACCAGTTTTATATTTTGATATGGTGCATATGCACCCCCATATCCTATATACACTGTCGACCAATCTTAATGTCAAATTAAATAATTAAAAATATAATTTAATCTATTTGTGGCTCTTAGTATTAAAAAATAACATGTACATCCTTTGCGTGTTCGAATATAGTTTAATGTCGTTTAAAGAAAAAGGTACACAACGCCCGCCGCCCATTGGGATCATTGAACACCAAACACTTCATTAATTACCTTTGGCAATTAGCAAGAAGCACGTACGGAGTACGTGACAACAAAAGCATTCCTATCTCATCCACTCCTTTTTTCCACAATGGCAAGTGGCAGTTCCTGATTAGCTCTGCTCATTCCTACATGGCACACCCCGGATTCCTGTGAGATAGGCCACTGGGCCCCTCCATGTGCCACGTCAGCTGCCAAGCCATCCCAGCAAGGTACCATCCGGCCAATCCCCGCCCAGCAAAAGATGACCTTCTATCCAATCCGCATGTATAAAAGCAGCTGCCCGTGTTCGGACACAATCATCACACAAAAACACAACACAACACAACACAGAGCACAAGCATCCACAGCCAAAGCAGCGATCCGATCGACATGGCCGCCGCCACCATGACCCTCACCTCCCGCGCGCTCGCCGGCAAGCCGGCAGCCACCGCCACCACCAGGGACGTGTTCGGCGAGGGCCGCATCACGATGCGCAAGACGGCCGGCAAGCCCAAGCCCGCGGCGTCCGGCAGCCCGTGGTACGGCCCCGACCGCGTCCTCTACCTCGGCCCGCTCTCCGGCTCGCCCCCGAGCTACCTGACCGGCGAGTTCCCCGGCGACTACGGCTGGGACACGGCGGGCCTCTCCGCCGACCCGGAGACCTTCGCCAAGAACCGGGAGCTGGAGGTGATCCACTCCCGCTGGGCCATGCTCGGCGCTCTGGGCTGCGTCTTCCCCGAGCTCCTGGCCCGGAACGGCGTCAAGTTCGGCGAGGCCGTCTGGTTCAAGGCCGGCTCCCAGATCTTCAGCGAGGGCGGCCTCGACTACCTCGGCAACCCGAGCCTGATCCACGCGCAGAGCATCCTCGCCATCTGGGCCTGCCAGGTCGTGCTCATGGGCGCCGTCGAGGGCTACCGCATCGCCGGCGGCCCGCTCGGCGAGGTCGTCGACCCGCTCTACCCCGGCGGCAGCTTCGACCCCCTCGGCCTGGCTGACGACCCCGAGGCCTTCGCCGAGCTCAAGGTGAAGGAGCTCAAGAACGGCCGCCTCGCCATGTTCTCCATGTTCGGGTTCTTCGTGCAGGCCATTGTTACCGGAAAGGGCCCCCTCGAGAACCTTGCAGACCACCTCGCTGACCCCGTCAACAACAACGCTTGGGCATACGCCACCAACTTCGTCCCCGGCAAGTGAGCGCGAGTCGCGCTGGGCATGGGCGGGCGCGCGCGCGTTGTTGCTAGGTGAAGCGGCCGGAGGGGCCGGTCGCGTGTACCGTACGGCGTACGTACACACGTACGTATTCGTATGTGATGCTGGGTGTACGAGTATTTGTGAAGGGGGCCTGGGACCGCAGGCTGTTGTACCACTAGTGTATTTGTACGCATGTTCCGGACAGGATCAATGAAATATGAATCGCGTTTTGTAAATTTTAATATAGTATAAACTAGCAAGATGGCCCGCGCAGTTTGCACGGGTAGCTAGTGTTTTACATGTTAAATGCTAATAATTTAATTTATTTACATGTTCTAATTTATTTTGTTATTCTAATGTTATTATTTTATTCAAATAGCTCAGTAAAGTACCATCTTTTGTCCTCATTCTCTCACAGAATATAAATTCATTATAAAAGGAAATACCATTGTAAAAATATTGCTTTTGCTATTTATTGAAAGTAATATATTTATATTTGTAATGTGAATTTCCATTAAACAGTTTTAGTTGTGATGATAAATTATTCTTTGATTTTAAAAATAAGATATGTGGTTTTACTTAGTCTTTTGTTTATTTAGGTTTGAATATGTCCAATGGTGCACAATTTTTTCTTCCTTGATTAAAGACTTCTTTTTTAATTAAAAATTTATGCATGTACTAATCATATTTGGCATTCTTATCATCATCATCCAAATGGTGCAGATCAAGGTCTCATCATTTTTATTATAAATTTTCTAGCATAGGACATTAATTAATAACACAAAAGAGAATACCATATGTAGGAATTCTCTTTTCATGTTTACTAAAGTAACATAATTTGTATCTTGTATTGTGAATTTCTATCAAGGAGTTTAGTAAGGTTTGATTTTTTTATCTTTTATAGTTAATTTCTACCAAAAATTAAAGATTATGATTCCCGTAGATTTCTCCTTTCATCGCTAGTGCCTCATACATTTTCTCATACTATGTAATATTGATTCCTATTTTTTATATTTTAAATATATGACTAAGTTATGATGAATTAATTTTATATCACTCTCTTTTTGGTATTTTTTCTTCCTAATACATAGAGAAATCTAAGTGCAGACCAAGCTCTTTTATTTTTTCTAAAAAACTAAAGTGTTTATCATTTTTATCTGACATAGAGTCTTATCTAATTGTTATAGTTTCGAAGCCCTAAAAATCAAAATGCTAATTTACTTAATTCTATTTTTCGACTAAATAGAGACCTCTAATTTTGCATAGATTATTATTTCTACACTTTTACAAAAATCCTTTAATTTAAAATTGTTTAGAAAAGAATAGGAATACATTGACACATTATGTCATGAAAAATGTATTTCTCTTTCTCCCTCCCCTTGACCCCCTCTTTGTCACTCTCTTCTTGTGGCCTTTCTTTTTTCCATCTCACCGGCATTGCAACAGTGCCTTGTCTGTTCACCCACATGTGAAGCCGATGTACCTTCTATTACGTGATTCGTATGCTCCTTTCAATTTCTCATATTTATTCTACTTATCTTTCCTAGGACCGATGGGAAAGTAGATATCCAAGGCGCAATCAGTCTCCTTGATCCCACTTCCTCGTTGCACACCACGATTCGATGAACACTAATTTTCTCTAATCACTTGTAAGCTACAAACTTATGGTAACTGTTACATGAATACCATCTTGGCCTTTAGGATGCTTGCATCTAGCGCTAGCGAGGCAGTCACTTAGAGTGGGCTAATGGACTGCTTTTGATCACGCTCTCATCTAGTTGTTGAGCTAGATATCTGATCATGAAATTAACCTGATCATGGGTCGCGTCGGGTTCGGGTCGGGTCATGTTGAGTTGTCAGGTCAAAATTTTTGGCCCACATTTGACGTGTCATATGGTCAGGTCGGGTCAGGTTCGGGTTGGCCTGTGGTTTTATGTGTTATTTTCGGGTTGAATCGAGTTTTTTTGAGTTTCGGGTCAAATATTTTGGCCTGCATCCGACCCTGACGGGTCAGATCGGGTATTTTTCAGGCGGGTTGTGTCGGGTTTGTCAGGTTAGGTGGCCCATGATCACGTATATGGCATGCCCCCGGTCTTCTTATCTTACTATTTTGGTTGGGCCACCACTGCAGTGTGTCTCGTGTCATTATTCCTTATAGTGTACGATCATCCTATTGTCTCGTCATACGAATCTTCCTTATGTTCTATCCTTTTTTTGGATTTTTCTAAATGAATAAAATAATAGAAATTTTGGAAATGCTATAATTTTATAATTATGTTTAGTCATTTTGGTTTACGCAACTTAAGGAAAAGGACTTTACAATCTTCTTCCATGTATGGTGCATGGATATCTTTCTCAACTATCACTTGAAAACATGGCTTTACATTCTCGTAGTGCATGAATATCATATTTTTATTTTTTTATTCCTATAATTTTAGTTAACTATAAACCATATTCAATATGGACTGTTCGTCAAGGCCAGTTCCTCTATTTTTAAAAAAATTCGAATACTCATCTTATTCGGCCTGTACTCTTCAAAAGCTAATTTTATTTTCTTAATTTCTAAATTAGGTATTTATTTATATTTTTAATTCTGAAATTTGCTATTTAGTATAGTAGATTAGGAAATTATTTTTTTATTTGGAATTAGTAACGTGCGTTGGGATGACCGTATAGGATTAGATTAGAAAATTAAATTTCTTTTTAAATTCTAAATTTATATAAATATATGTCAAATTTTTATAAAGTTGTCATATATGATGTGGACTCTTTAGATAACTTTTAACCGTCGGATGTTCATAAAATCCAACGGTGGAGGTTCTTCTCTTTTATAGATTAACATGGGATTTTCTAGACCCTCTCGGTGAATCTGGTGGCTCCTTTTGCTTCTGTTTTAATAAGATAATAGATAATGTCTTTCTGCATATCGTACATGATGATAGTTCTGATCGACGATTAAGTAGGAGTTCAGTGAGAGAACATTCCCAGTACGTACGTGTTGCCACCTATTAGGACGATGTTACCGTGTTATCAAATTTAAACTTCATATCTACAGTGATCTGAAATTCCAACAAAAATATGAATGGATAGCTCATATCACGTTTTACCGTCATGCAATATTTGAGATGCAACCTAAATTTGTACATGACGCAACAAAAAGTTTTCTTTGCACTTCAAATTTTGCATGATGGTAGAAGATGACATCAGCAATTAATTCACTCATATTTTTGTTAGAATTTTTTATCACTGTATATATGAAATTTGAATTAGGTAATACGGTAACACCCTAATGGGTGGTAACACAGGAGGTGTTCTCGTTCTAGAGAAGTGCAGAGTTCAACGAGCAGACGTTTTCCCTCTTTAACTTCATTGATGTCCTATATAGTTTGGCTGTTGCGGCAGCCGGAGAACAATGATTTACCGTGGTAGTCCTGTAATGAAAATTTGGCACTCAACCAAGTATATTCATCCTGATGATTGCTAACCACCTTTCCAGAAAGAAGCCTTTTTATTACATCTCAATATTCAGAGAAGATGAGCATATATATCCAGCAAGACAGATCCGTCCACCGTTGAAGCAGAGCCTAGCAGTCACACTGTCTGACTCGCTGTAACTTGTGGCGCTAGGAGAGTTGTTACAGTTACATCGATCTCAATCGTCACGTGAATGACAATAGAAACTTACAATTGCATCGACCTCTCTGCCCATGTGAATGCCACCTGATCATGAGACCGATAGTTCGAAAAAAAAAAATCATGAGACCGATAGCTCAAAGGGAGTAGCAGAAACGCAACGCTATTCCAAGGTGGGAAAAATATCTTATCACAAACTCAAGAGAAGGTTCAGTGCAACCTTTATTCATAAGTATCATTTATTCGTATATATGATAACAGAAGTAGGATCCTGATGTTTCACTGAACAAGCAAGCACCAGCGCTAAGAGTGTCTGTTACTAAATCCGCTATGGTACACTGAACAAGTAAGCACCAGCGCTTCTGGCCTCAGCTTGTATCCGATGCTCTTGTCAAGGAAGCCCAAGTCAGGGCCATCTTCACATAAACCTGGTCATACAGGCGATCAGAAAACAAGAAGCAAGCGATTCTACACTTCCGGTTGAACAGCAAGCTGAAGTAGACAACCCAGAGGCCCATCGCCCATCCTACGCCCAGCTCGAGGTATAAGAACCACGCGTCGCTCTTATCTTTATCCTCGTACATGGCGGCACCCGGGGTTGGCTTTGGTTCTGAACAGTTCTTCGAGAGAGGTGGGCCACAAAGACCAGGGTTTCCAATGTATATGGATGCCTGATTATCAAGTGTTTTTAACTGATTGCCAGATGGTATTGGTCCTGACAAATTATTGTAGGACAAATTCAAGTGACTCAGTGCTGATATAGAGGATAAACTCAGCTCGTAGGGATTTCTCCAGAAAGTTCATTATATGATAGATCCAAAGACTCCAGCGACTGTAAGGTACCAATTTTCGTTGGGATTGTCCCGCTCAGATTGTTCCATGAGAGGTTTAAGCTATTCAATGCAGTTAGTGTACTAATTTCTTCAGGAATCTGCCCCGTTAACTTGTTGCAGGACAGGTCAAAGTTTACCATAAACCTAATTCCAGTTGTAAATTCAAGTTGCTGCCCTTTTGTGACAACCGATAAGTTGTCAGTGTAGAACATATCCATGTGTCCGAAATCAGCTCCATACATAACAAAACCAAATGTGTCATCTGGAACAAAAAGCGTGCTGGAATATTTTGAGCCCCAAAGGCTCCATCCGTAGTAGACAACATCTGAAAGTGAGTCATTATCAGTAGGCATGTGGGACATTGCCTTCAAATGCGCCAGTGACCGTGGTATGGTCTAAGTACTGAAGATCCTTCATCTTGGTAAGTTGAGGGATGTCTCCAGTGAACATATATGTTGGAGCACAAGCGAAGAAATGCTAAGTTCAATAACTTGTCACCTATCCATGTCGGTAAGCTCCCAGAAAACTGATTAAATGCAAGGTCAAGAAATATTAGATACTGGCAGTTCTGGAGAAAAAGTGGAAATGCCCCTAAAAGTTTGTTGTCATTTAAATTCAGCATGAAGATATATGAAAGCAACCTTGAATTGGAACTTGAAGAGCTAGAAGTGCTTGATATGTTCACTTCTTCAGAACTATCCAAACAATTAGGAAAGGGAGATTAGTGATTTTGCCCCTATTGGGAAGTCAAATGGTGATTTTACCTCTAATTTTTGAACTTTGCGATTTTACCCCTGCTTTTTAAAGATGAAGTCTCCGTCTGCCCCTGTTTGTAACTCTGTTAGGTAAGAACCCCTTGAAAAAAAAACAAAAAATTATAAAAAATACTAGAAGTAATGGGAAAAGACATCAGTACCCTCACCTTATCTATCTCCCTCATTTCCTCTCCACTGCATATCGTCGTCGACTCGTCCGTCCCGCTCTCCAGACCGGCGGCGGCGCACGCGGGCAGGAGGGCGCGGCGGCAGGCGATCCCATTGCAGCACGCGCGTTGGTTGGAAGGCAGCGGCCTCGACGCAAGAGACGGCGGTCGGCGCGACGGCAGGTTAGGCCCGTCGTGGCATCCCGTGACCCGTCGGCGCAAAAGGCGGCGGTGTGCACGAGCAGGCTCCGTGCGCGCGCAAGGCAGCGGCCGACGCGGCCACTGCGAGGGAGCGACAGGCGGTGGCAGGCGGCAGCGCACGGCATGCGCGCAAGCGCAAGGCAGCAGCCCCAGCGCAGGAAGCGGCGCTGCGCACAAGCATGGCGGCGGCGGGCCGGCGCGAGCGTGGAGGGGCGCTGCTCCGATCCACTGTGTGCGTAGCAGTAGATTAGATCGGCAAGAAGCACTGCACACCATCGTATAATCCAATAGTTGTGTGATTTAAGTTGTGTCCTGATGAAGATAGATTTTGATAAAATTTTGTCAAAAAATTGTTCCGGATAAAAAAAATGAAAATGTGAGGAGTTTGGTTGAGAAAATTCGATTTTAAACAAGTGAAAATGCTATCAATTTTTTTTCAAACAGGGATAAAGTCACAAAGAACTCCAAAAAATAGGGGAAATCTACATGGGCAATTTTGTCTTTCCGTAGCCATTTTAACACTGTTAAATGGTCTTCACGGAACAGGGGTAAACTCATTCTTCGTTTTGAAATAGTAGGGGCAAAATCACAAAGTTGAAAAAATGAGGGTAAAATCACCATTTCACTTCGAAATGAGGGCATAAACGTAAAAGCCCCTTTAGGAAATGGACCTTGTAGAAGATTTCCTGATAGATCTACAAATTGTAAGTACTTCAGATGACAAAAAGAATTAGGAATTATACCAGATAGTGAATTTTGAAAGAGAACAAGTGATTCTAGCATTGGAGCTCCAAAATCAAGTGGTACTGGCCCTGATATATTGTTTCTAGATATGTCAAGATATGTTAAATTTTCTGAAACCTTTGGCAGACCACCAGCTTGCAAGATTAATACTGAGATCATGGCACGTGCTGCCAGTTTTCCGAACTTCGTTGGTGGTAGCTTGCCTCTAATCTGATTCCTTGATAGAACGAGAAACTCCGTGTTTGAAAACGTGGACCAGAACCAATCAGGGATAGTATCAGCTATGCTTGTATTTGAGATATCAATGATATACATCCCATCTTGAGATTTCAGCCATTCTGGGAATTTAGGTCCTAGTCTACACGATCGTAAACTGGCGAAAAATAGTTTGAAAGGAGGAACCCAAGATTGGTCAACTACCATTGTTAAGGAGTTATAGCAAAGAGGATTCTGCGCCCACATGGGCGCGCGCCCCATATACCAGAACCGTCGATCAAGATCAATTAACAGTGCACTGACAGAGCTCGTTCACGCCGTCTGTGCATCTCTAGTTTTTACCGCTGCTCCTGTTGCGCGTGTACACATTAGTTTCCTCCCATGCATCTAGTACTAAAATGTCCTAGATGTTCGACTGGAGCCTCTGGTTCTGCTTTAGTCGCACCTCTATTTAAATGCCCAAGGAGCTGGTTGCTGAGGTACCGCTAACAAATTGGTTCAGTACAATAGTGACGTTCTAAAAAAATGTCACTTGAGGGCAAGTCTCCACCGGTGTTAAAAACGTACGTGCGGAGGTTAGTATGCCTACCGTGTTGCTTATTATCTTGCTTGTATGCTGATGTTAATTACAACGAAATGTGTTGTAGGAAACCAACTATTCATTCATTGTGCTAATGCATCGTTGGATTTGGAAAAAAATGGTTACGAACGACGGTATATACAGCAAACTTTATTATATGTCAGCTGAGATAGTAGTACTTATGGGCTGCGAAACTAATTATATACTGCATTTACTAGTTTCCGAGGCCGAACTGGTCCTAGTACCGAGTCACCGAAGTTGGAACAAAATGACTGGGGAGTACACAAATTGGACATGGCATCGTCGAGGACGTACACACGTACAGCAGGCTTGGAGATTTAACCTTTTTACCGTAACCGGACGGCAGGCTTTGTAGCTGACGGCGTCTCTTTGACTCACGAATCACGTAGCAGCAGGCAACGAGAGAGATAGATGGGGCGCACGCCCATGTGGGCGCCGATGCATTTTCTGAGTTACAGGATAACCCTAGAGCCTTTAAACGAGCTAGTTTTGTCAAATGGGATTGTGTGATCGTGCCATCTAGGTTGTTGGAATCGAGCTCTAGTTTCGTCAGGTTTTTGTGCTCTCCTATCCAAAGTGGTATATTTACAGAGATCCAAAGCTCTAGGTTGTTGGAGATCCCTAAAATGACCTTTCTGAGAAGGCAAGCTCCCAGTCAAATTGTTGGAATATAATTCTAAATTGTGCAAGCTATGTCCATGCAATCTCTCTAGTAAATCTTGTATATCACCATTGATGTTATTCTGGGCAGGATGCAATGATTCCAAGGCATGCAGTCTCTTGATTGTTACAGGTATCCCTGTGAGGTCATTGTAGTTGAGAAACAAGACTGAGGAATGTTGAGTCCCGGCGTGCAATGGATCAAGGACGACGTATGAGATCCAAACTGCACGAGCGCCTGCCTAGGAGCACGAGCGCATGTCATCACGTGCTAAGACGACAACCCGACTCGCTCTCCTCATTTAATTGTGTACATGTAGAATAGTTTTGATTACGTGGCGCTATATAGACAGCAGCTGTCTATGGGTTGTACGTGCCCTTAGCGAGAGCAATTAATTTTGTCCACTGGAGCAAAATGGAACACGTTGTGCCGCTATTTAACTCAAGTAGTTGGTCTACAAGTGCTGACCTTTCTTGATATGGTTGGTGTGCAATGAAAAGGTTTGCAAACATACATTTATCCTAGGTACAAACTAATACCTGGTACATGAAACTTTTGCATATACATGAGATGCGGAGCGAAGAGCCAGCAGGTGCCTTTGGTCTCAGCTGCTATAGTTTTCTCCTGGTACAAAAAGGCCAGCTCAGGGACACGTGCACATAAACCCAATCATATAAGCAATCAGAGAATTTGAAACAAGCAACTCTCCAATTCTTGTTGAATAAGAAGAGGCAGAAAATTGTCCAGAGTCCCATCACGTATCCAGAACTCATGGCTAGGAAAAGAAAAACAATATCACTTGTATCTTTGCCCCCTTTTGGAGTATGTGGCGTTAAACCAGGTTCTGAACAATTTTTGGAGAGAGGAGGACCACATAGACCAGGATTGCCAATATAAATTGATGCTTGGCCATTGAGTGTTTGCAGTTGATTCCCAGATGGTATCCTTCCTGTTAGATTATTATAGGACAAGTTCAAGTACTCCAATGATGTTAGCATTGCTATGCTTCCTGGAATTTCTCCACCAAACTCATTATGTGATAGGTCAAGTGATTCCAGTGACCGTACTTCACCAATACTGTCAGGGATTACCCCGCTTAAATGATTCCGAGATAGGTTTAAGTTCTTCAAAGCAGGAAGCTTACCAATTTCTTTAGGGATGTGACCTGTCAAACTATTGCATGAAAGATCAAAATTTACCATATACATGATTCCGCTGGTGAATTCAAGTTGTTGCCCTTTCATGATCACCAATGAACTACCAGTGTAAGCAACAACATTAGTGGCACCATCTATGTTATAGCCATAATCAACTATGTCTGATAGTGAGTCATCATCTTGAGGAGCAACAGCCATACCTATCAAGTCCGCTAGCGTTTGTGGTATTGCCCCGGACATGTTATTACAAGCCAAGTCTAAATACTGGAGACCCTTCATCTTGGCAAGTTGAAGAGGAATGTGTCCAGAAAATAAATTTGAGCGCAAACTAAGAAATGATAATGAGGGTAAAGTATCTCCTATCCAAGTGGGTAAGATCCCAGAAAATTGATTATATCCTATGTCCAGAAAAACTAGTTTTTGATGTTAGGTCGATCTCCACCACCACGGCCCAAAGGCCGTGATGGGCTCGGTCCACGCACCCTGATCGGGGGAGCCCAACCTAGCATTGGTTGGTGGGCCCCCGTTGCACAGTGCTATAAAGATGGGGTGGGGGCTAGGGCGCTCATCACGAGGTTGACCGCGCCGCCAGCCACCACCCCAAAACCCTACCGATCGAGGGAGCACTGGAGCAGCGGGAAGCTCCACCTCGACCGCCGCCGACGTCCGGGTGGGTGCGGCGCACACGGTGCCACCGCCCCGACCTCAACCGCATCGTCCCCTCCGCTCCTGCGCCACCTCAACCCGCGGCCGCCCCTGCGACCGCCACCGCCGCCATGGCTGCCGACCCCGTCGCCACCACCAATGGTCTGTGCATCCCCATTTCTCTTTCTAAATGTATTTGTTCTAGATCTAAGTGTTGTACACGTGTTAGCCATGTTCATTATCCTATTGTTCAAGTTTTACCCGTGAGTATTCTACTACTAGTTGATCCTACAAGTTATCAATGGTATCAGTTAGCCTAATCTAGTAGTAGATTAGTTCTCTGGGTAGGTTCTACACTCGTTTTATTCAAGTTTTTACTCTCTGTTAGTTAGACAGGGGGAAGAGAGTGTAGAAAAATGAAAGAAAATGGAAGAAATTGATGAAAATCGATTAAATCCGAAGGAAAAGAAAGAAAAATCGAAAAAGTGGATCTCAGATCCAAAACCCCGACGCAAACCCTAACCCTAACCCTAGATCTACAAGAAGGGGCGCGGTGTAGGGGGAGGACCTACCTCTTGGTCTTCTCCGCCGCCGGCCATCACCGCCGAGCGCGGGAAAGGACGCCGGAGGGAAACACCTCGACGGCGGCGCGCTCAACCTTGAGGCGAACGCGCTCGCCGGCGAAGGGGCTCACCCCGGCGCCAAAGCTTGAAGGAGGGAGGGGGAGCGCGCTGGCCTTGCGCCGGCGGCGCTCGTCCTCACCACGACCGGCAAAGGCCGGCCATGGTGGGCCGCGAGCCCCCTCACCCTCTCTCTCTGGATCTTCACTGTGTGGGTCTTGGGGAGGGAGAGGAGAGGAGCTAGGGGAAGGGGAAGAAGAGGAGCGCTGCGGCCATGGCCGGCGGCGCTCGTGCCCGCCGTCGCCGGCGAAGAAGCCGAGCGCCGCCGGCCATGGCCGCAGCCGCGCTGCGTGCGCCGCCGGGCCGGGAGCGGAGAAGGCGGGGGGAGAAAAGGAAAGTGAGGCTAGGGTTGCGGGGAGCCGGCGCGCGCGCGTTATATACGTGCGACGCGTGCGGGGAGCCGTCGATCTCAGATCGACGGATCCGACGGCCGAGAGCGGCCGGCGCTCACGCGGGCTGGAAGCGGCCCGTGAGGGAGGAGAAGCTGGGCCAGATTGGCGGCCCAGCCGTTGGTTGCTGGGCTAAAGCCCACGCGGCCGGAGCGCGAGCGAGCTGGGCCGCGAAAGCGCGGCTGGGCTGGACTGCGAAGGGTAAAACGCGCACGCGCAAATGAGTTCAGGGGCCAAAATCAGACTTCTACCGCGAAAGTGTAGTTTGGGCTGACCTGACGGCTGGGCTGCGGCTGGGCTGCTGCTGGGCCGCTGCTGGGCCAATTTCGCGCAAAGGCGCGGCGGCGCGCGCGCGGGCCACTGGGCCGGTTCTTTTCGCGGGCCAAATTCGTTGCTGCGCATAGTATCTTTTTTCAATTAAGTTTATTTATTTTCAGAAGCTATATTTGGTTGTTTTTGGTGTTTATATGCATGTTTTCAAGTATAAATCTCTGTTTAATTTTTTGCACATAGTAATTAATTTTACAGAGAGTAGAATGCTTCTGAAAATTAATTTTTGCTCATGATATTTGATGTTTTTCCGCTGCGTAATTATTCTCTAGTTAAATTGAACCAAAGGGATATTTAATTAGAGAAGTAGAAATATTTTATATTCAGTTTTATGATATTGTTATTTTCTGGCCAAAGCTGATAATTACAATATTATAAATATTCTTGTTCAAGTTATTATACATTTATTCTATTTTCTGCCCAAAGGTGATATAGAATTGATGTAGAAAGCATGTTGTATGTGTTGATTTTGACCAAAGTTAAATTAATACATGCAATAATTATTTTTATTATCATTCTCACCAATTTTATGTCAAAATTTCAGGCCCAAATTCTTCAAGCTATGTGTCTGATATCCCTATCCTAGTTGGAAGCAACTATGGAGAATGGCGCACGCAGTTCAACCTGGCAGTGGTGATGACAGATATTGACACTGCCATGAACTACCCATATCCGGTACTGCCTGAGGCACCAGTGCGTGGAGCAAATGAATCTGATGAGGCATTCGCGGCACGAGAGCGTGACCACGCGCCCGTTAGAGCACTTTATGATCTCGAGAAGAGAAAGTGGGATATTTCCAACAAGAAATGTCTGCTGATTATGCGGACAAAGATGGCAGAGGCCATAAGGAACTCTATCCCAGAGAAGAATGCAGAAGGTGTTGCTCACACTGCACCTGAGTATATGGCACTAGTGGAGGCCCAGTTCACTGGATCGTCTAAGACTTATGCCAGGACGCTGATAGATCAGTTTCTAAACACGAAATATACGGGTGGGGGTGTGAGAGAGCACATCCTGAAGCTGAGCAACCTACATGGGAAGTTGGCTGCATTGGACATGAAACTACCTGAAGATTTTCTTGTCCATACAGTTTTTCGCTCACTTCCAGCTGCATTCTCCAACTTGGAGATCACTTATAATTCCCTAGAGGAAAAATGGGATATGCAGAAACTCATAGGCCGCTGTGTGCAAGATGAGGACAGAATGATTGCACAGAATGGTGGACAAATCAACTATGTCCACCATCAGCAGAAGAAGAAGAACTTTCCCAACAAGAACTTCAACAAGAACTTTAAGCCTAAGAACCAGTGGGAAAGTGGCCCTTCAAATGCTCCCAGCAAAGAAAAGGGCAAGGCACCAGTGCAGTTTGATCGCTCTAACAAGCCACAAGACAAGAAGGAAGTTGGCAAAAATGAGTGTCTGCATTGTGGGAAGGCGGGACACTGGCAGAACAAGTGCCCTGACTGGCTTGAAATGATGTGGAAAAAGGGTGAGGATTATATTACTTTTGTAGATGAATCCCTGTTTTTATGTTATGATAAATCTACTTGGTGGATTGATTCAGGTGCAACTACTCACGTTGCTAATTCTATGCAGGGATTAAGTATGAGCCGGATGCTGCAAAGAGGAGAAAGAGGAGTTAAAGTTGCAAACGGCGTTGAAGCTGAAGTGGAGGCGATAGGAGAACTCCCCATCAAGTTGAAAGACGGCTTCACGCTTCAGCTGCACGACGTTCTTTACGTTCCCTCTTTGAGCAGAAACTTAATTTCAGTTTCATGTTTAGCAGACGATGGTTTTGAGTGTCTTTTCGACAGTGAACAATGTTTAATTATGTTAAATAAAGTTTGTGTGGGTCTTGCCTTCCGACAAGACAAACTTTATAAGTTGTCTGTTTATGATGATTTGTATGCATGTGAAGATGTGTATGCAAGTACTAAGATTGTGCATGAGATTGAAAATGTATCCTCGTCTACAAAAGTAACCAAGAAGCGGAAAAGAATTGATAACGTTTCATCGAAATTATGGCACTGTCGTCTAGGCCACATTTCGAGGGGGAGAATGGAACGTCTAGTTAAAGGATCAATTCTTCCACCGCTACAATTCTCAGACTTAGAACAATGTATTGATTGCATCAAAGGCAAATACGTTAAGCAAGTAAACAAAGTAGCAAAACGAAGCACGGGAACCTTAGACATAATACACACAGACATCTGTGGTCCGTTTCCCGTTGCATCAGTGGATGGTTTTGACTCGTTCATCACATTCACAGACGATTACTCCCGTTATGGCTATATTTATCCAATAAAACAAAAGTCAGAAGCGTTGGATAAATTTAAGATATTCAAAGCTGAGGTCGAGAATCAGCTTAATAAGAAAATAAAATTAGTAAGATCAGACCGTGGGGGGGGAGTACTACGGTCGTCACACCCCGTATGGCCAAATTCCAGGACCTTTTGCAAGGTACCTTCAGGAAAATGGCATAGTTGCCCAGTACAGTGCACCGGGTGACCCACAGCAAAATGGAGTAGCTGAAAGGAGAAACCGTACCTTGATGGATATGGTTAGAAGCATGATAAGCTATTCCACTTTACCAGTTAATTTGTGGATGGAGGCTTTAAAGACCGCCATTCACATCCTAAACAAAGTGCCTAGCAAAGCAGTCCCTACGACACCTTATGAACTTTGGACGGGTAGAGAACCCTCTCTCAGATATATGCGTGTATGGGGCTGCCCCGCTGAGGCTAAGATTTTTAACCCAAATATTGGGAAGCTAGATCCCAAGACAGTCAGTTGCTATTTCATTGGCTATACTGAAAAGACAAAAGGGTATCGTTTCTATTGTCCTAACAGACACACAAAGTTTGTGGAAACGAGACATGCAGTTTTTCTAGAGAATGAGATGATCAGGGGGAGCATGGCTACTCGGGAGATAGATCTTGAGGAGAAGCGGGTTTTTGCACCTTGCCCAATGATTCAAGAACCTTTTTTCGAGTTACCTGTGTCAATTCCAACAGTGGAAGTCACTGTGACACCGGTACAAGCTCCCAGTCCTGTAGTGCCAGCAATGAATGAGAATGTGGAACCTATTCCTCAAGTTGAACCAATTGTGGCACAAGATGTTGAACCAGTTGTTGCTCAAGAAATAGAACCTCAACAGCCTGTGGTTCCTGAAGTACCAGTTGTTGAGCCAGCTGCTGAACCAGCTGGGGGAGGACTGAGAAGGTCTACAAGAGTGAGACGCTCAGCTATTCCTGATTGCTATGAAATTGGCAACTTAGAAGAGTTTCAAATGGGGGGTGATCCCGTCACATTTGAAGAGGCTATGAGAAGCGCTCAATCTGAAAAATGGCTGGAAGCCATGCAAGAAGAAATGAATTCAATGAGTGCCAACAAGGTTTGGGACTTAGAAGTAATTCCTAAAGGAGCCAAATCAGTAGGCTGCAAATGGGTCTACAAAACAAAATGTGACTCCAAAGGGAATATTGAAAGATATAAAGCGCGACTCGTGGCTAAAGGGTTCACACAAAGAGAAGGAATAGATTACAATGAGACGTTTTCTCCAGTCTCATGTAAAGATGCCTTTAGAATCATAATGGCATTAGTGGCACACTATGATTTAGAATTACATCAGATGGATGTAAAGACAGCGTTCTTAAACGGGGATCTGTTTGAAAACGTATACATGACTCAATCTAAAGGTTTTGTTGTGGAAGGCAAAGAAAACATGGGATGCCGATTAAGAAAATCCATTTATGGATTGAAACAAGCTTCTAGACAGTGGTACTTGAAGTTTGATGAGACAATTAAGAAATTTGGGTTTAAGGCAAATGTAGAGGACAATTGCATCTATGCAAAGTTTAAGAATGGAAAATATATTTTCCTAATCCTATATGTGGATGATATCCTGCTTGCTAGCAGTGATAAAAGAATGTTGCAAGAGACAAAAACGTTTTTGTCCTCTAATTTTGATATGAAAGATCTTGGTGAGGCTTCATATGTTCTGGGCATTGAAATTCACCGAGATAGAAGAAACGGGGTTTTAGGACTATCGCAAAAGACATATTTGGAGAAGATCCTAAAGAAATATAATATGCATGCGAGTAAAGCCACACCTGCACCAATAGTGAAGGGCGATAAGTTTGGGGATTTTCAACGCCCCAGGAAACCAGTATGAGATCGATCAAATGAAGATGGTTCCATATGCTTCAGCAGTTGGTAGCTTACAGTATGCACAAGTGTGCACTCGCCCTGATTTGGCTTATATCACCGGAGTACTCGGTAGATATCAAGATAACCCAGGCATAGAGCACTGGAAAATGGCAAAGAAAGCTTTGCGGTATGTGCAAGGCACAAAAGACCTCATGCTAATATACAGAAGATCTGATTCTCTAGAGATAAGAGGATATTCAGATGCAGACTTTGCGGGAGACAAGGATGATAGAAAATCCACGTCAGGTTATGTATTCACTCTCGCAAAGGGAGCTATTTCGTGGAGAAGCTCTAAACAAACTCTGGTTGCATCATCTACGATGTATGCCGAGTTTATAGCATGCTATGAGGCAACGTTGCAGGCCAAGTGGCTAAAGAAATTTATACCCGACTTGAAAGTGGTAGATTGTATTAATAGACCACTTAAAATGTACTGCGATAATGAGCCTGCAGTATTTTACGCTCACAACAACAAGTCGAGTAATGCTACCAAACCAATAGAAATAAAATTCTATGTTGTGAAAGATAAAATCCAGGATCAGACTATAAGTCTGGAGCATATAAGTACGAAGAATATGCTTGCGGATCCGCTCACTAAAGGTTTACCACCCAGTGTGTTTAGAGAACACATTACCGGTATGGGTTTAAGGGAAAGCCTTATGATCGCTGGATAATGGCCCAAGGTACGATCCTTTGCAATAGAGAAGTTTATTGTGGCTGATTAATCTAATTGAAATGTCAATTTTGATGACTCATGCTCAATGTGCTTTTTTGTTATGAAGTGGATGTCAGGCGAAGAGCTTAAGGTAAGAAAACACATAAGGTGAGATCGAGGGGGAGATTGTTAGGTCGATCTCCACCACCACGGCCCAAAGGCCGTGATGGGCTCGGTCCACGCACCCTGATCAGGGCCTTCACGACACGCATGTACTTCTTCAGGGCCTTCACTTCGGGCTCTGGATCACCGAGGATCGCCAGGACGCTGGATGATCCCGGAGAAACGAAGAGCGAAATCCTCGATCGGCTCCCCGTCACGCAGCTTGATGGACTCGTACTCAGCGCGCAAGGTTTGCGCGGACACCGTCCTCCGTTTCTCGTCGCCGAGGCGGAGGGTCTTGATGGTCTCCCACGCCTCCGCCGCCGTCTCCTTGACAGCGAGAGTGGTTATCATCTCCTGAGGGGCGGCGCTGCAGATGGCGTCGAGGGCAGTGCGATCTTCATGATAGTCGCCCTCACCGTACTCGACGACATCCCACAGATTGCGGGCTTGGAGCTTCAGCTTCATCAATAACGACCACTCGTTGTAGTTCGTCTTCGTGAGCTGAGGCCAGCTGCCAGAGCCGCCGCCTTCACGGACGATGCGCTCAACCACCACCTCTCGTGGAAGGCGGGAACGGCTGCCGCGAGTCCGCGGGCCGCGTGTGCGCGGTCGGCGCACCGGGGAACGGCTAGGGGACTTATCGCCGGAGCCATCGCCTTTGACAGAGGGTTCACCCTTGTCCTTGCCCGGCGGCGAGCGGCCACGGCCCTTAGCCGATGGCGATACCATTGCAGCGGGACGATCCCTTTCACAAGCCCGGCTCTGATGCCACTTGTTAGGAACTAGAACGCCGGGGAACGCCGGTGGCTTGCACCGGCGAGCGCTGATCACCGGCGAGACTCAGAGTTACTCACGCGATCACTTGGAACACGAAGTAGACACGAGGGTTTGGTGCTGCCTAAAAGCTGCAGCGTTTTCTGTTAGTTCTATTCCTTTTATTATGCAGTACAAAGAAGAGCTCAGGTGGCTGTCCGCACACCGCTGCGCACGACACGTCCATCCCCACGTCCGCGGAGTTCGTGCAGCACCATCGCCCAAGCCGTCATTCTTTCAACTTACTGAGCACTGATATCCCAGTAGGTACCTCCCCTGAAAGCCCGTTCTCACTAAGATCAAGACTTGTTAAATTTCTAAGATGTCTCAGCTGATTTGGTAGGTTCCCACTCAAATTGTTCTCAGATAAAGTCAAATCTTGTAGACTATTTTCAGTAGGCAATCTTTCCAGTAATACTGCAACAGGCCCATTGATGTTATTTCCATATAGCAACAACTCCTCCAAGTTGCGTAGGTTCTTGAAGGTTGTCGGTATGGTACCAGTCAGGTTGTTGACATTAAGATACAATCTTGTGATCAACGTCATGTTTCCCACCTCTTCTGGAATTGAACCTCGGAGGCCACACATCCCCATGTCAAGGTGAAGGAGGCTAGGTAGATCCCAAAACAAGTTCTTTGGTCCAAGAGAAGAGCTAAATTCATTACCATAGAGGTCGAGGTTCTCCAGCGATGTAAGGTTAACATTCACCGGTGATGGAATGACATTGTGAAGCCCACAGAAGCGCAGATTAAGTGTGACAAGGGAAGGAAGCTTGTTAACTACATGAACCCAATTAGGCACTGTGCTAAGGTTTACCTTGCTCAAATCAAGGTACTTTAATGTCGTGAGGCGTGATAACCATGCAAGATCAGTAGAGTAAATATATGAATCGTCAAATATGGTGTTCAGATCAAGGCAGAGCAACTTGGAGAGGTTACCAATCTGGGGTGGCACCCGCCCACCAAACCTTGAATTGGAGATGTAGAGGTACCTCAAGCTCTTCAGGCCACCAATGAACTCTGGGATAGGCGCACCGCCAAAGTTGTTGCTGCGAAGGTCTAGTGTCCTCAAGTTCTTTAAATCTAGCAAGGGCGTACTCATCTGACCTCCCCTGAATCTGATGCTTGGGCTGACGTCCTCCAGGCTCCTGAGCCTGAGCTCCACGACATGGCCGGTGCGGTTGCTGCAGCGGATGCCATTCCACTGGCAGCAGCCTTCGCCTTGCCATGATGACAGATAGTTGCCAGGATCGGAGAGGCTGGCCCTGAAGGCAAGAAGTGCATCCCGCTCGTGGGGGACACAGTGGCGAGTGTTGCTGCTGCTGTTCTTGTTCCTAGTTGATGGAACTGGGTTGGATTGAATCGGGAGGAAAAGAAGGAACAAAATTGTTATCGAAGGAAGGAGGATATTTATCATGGCCATTTAGAGTGTGTTGTTTGCCAATTGCGAACTGAAAAGGCATGCGTATGTATTATATACCTCTTCTCTGGCAAAGTTCCACTTTCGATTCTCCGGTGGTCAAATAAGAGCTGAATTTTTTAACAGAACTTCTCTGGCAAAGTTCCACTTTCGATTCTGCGGTGGTCAAATAAGGGCGGAATTTTTTTAACAGAAAAGGGGCGAAATTGATGGCACTGGAAATATGGAGCACACCAACGACGAACGCGATCCAAGTACATGAAGTTCCAACTGACTTTATAATATAAAATTGCAAAGATCTACGAAGGATAGAATTGGTGAATAAAGCTTACTAGTGGGCTGCTCAGCACGGCAAAGTCGCTTGTTATTATTGCGCCTCCGGCGATGTTAGGAACTAGAACGCCGGGGAACGCCGGTGGCTTGCACCGGCGAGCGCTGATCACCGGCGAGACTCAGAGTTACTCACGCGATCACTTGGAACACGAAGTAGACACGAGGTGGTTTTGGTGCTGCCTAAAAGCTGCAGCGTTTTCTGTTAGTTCTATTCCTTTTATTATGCAGTACAAAGAAGAGCTCAGGTGGCTGTCCGCACACCGCGCGCACGACGCGTCCATCCCCACGTCCGCGGAGTTCGTGCAGCACCATCGCCCAGGTCGTGCTCGGGAGCGAGTCTCGCGGCAACGACCTCCTACGCGCACGGCAGCCACAGACCGGTGCTCGTGCGCATGCATTGCAAAGTGGAAACATGCTAACTAACTAACTATATGCGAGGCTTATCTAACAGGCGAATGCTCCTCAGCCGCGGCCAGCTGCGTCCTCCGGCGAGGGCGAGGGCAAGGCCGCGTAAATCAAGCACCAAGCAGTGTCCTGTGCCCTGTGGCATCTTCTCCAAGCACCAGGGCGGCGGCGAACGCGAAACCCTCGCGCCGTCGGCGTGCGCCGGCCACAAACTCAACTAGTTCACCTGTCTCTCCCAGCAATCTCGATCCCGTTCCCCTGTGCCAAGCCCTGGAGGGAGAGATCAGAGCGACTTGGATGCCGCGCAGGCACAGGTAGCGGCGGCAAGCCGGCTGCCGGAGGGAGACGACGTCATGTCAGCGGTCAGCGCCGCCGTTATCGGGCTGGAGGAAGAACAACCATATTCTGGGCCGAAGGGATGGACGAGTTAGTTGGTGGGCTCGTCGGTTGTTTGCAAAGGGAGCCCAAGCCCAATTGTTCCCTTTCCCTATCAGCTAAACAGATATGAAAGTATATGCATGAAAAAATAGAGACAAATTTTGCATGCTGCCATGTTCTTTACCATAAGCTACCATAGTACCATGTTTAGTTCTAGTTTTATGCCAAACTATGAAACAAGAAATTTGCATTTTGCAGATCAAAGTTGAACACAGTCCAAGATCATGGCATGTTACACCAGTGCTTTTCAAGCACATGACTGAAGATTATTAACACATACATCCTAACAGAACTGATAATTACTTAGTGCTTATTACAATGTCTCCCTCCAGCTTATTGTTACACAAAGCGCAGCATAAGAAAACACAATGTAAACAATATAGAAGTGTTTGGGGATTGTGCAGTGGACGGAAAGCCTTCATGACTCCTCGTTCCGGAATTTTCTTATAATGGCAGCCTTGCTCAGAGCCGCTTGCACATAAATCTTGTCATATAATTGATCAGAATGCCAAAAGTAAGCTATCCTCCATGTTTTCTTGAACAGCAGGGCACATAACACTGTCCAAAGACCAATAAGGTATCCGCTGCTGATGCTGAGGTAGAAAAATACTTTATCATATATTGTACCTTCATGTTCTTGATGGACATATAGACCCGTTTTGTTCGTCGAGCAATTGTTAAGAAGTGGAGGCCCACAAAGCCCAGGATTACCAATGTACATATATTGATTATTGAGTGTTTGCAGCTGTTGTCCTGAGGGGATTCTTCCTGATAAATCATTGTAGGACAAGTTCAGGCAACTCAAGAATGTAAGATCTGATAAACTTGAGGGAATTTCTCCAGCGAGATAATTGTAAGACAGATCAAGGGATTCTAATTCACTTAAAGCACCAATATCATCTGGAATTGGTCCACTTATCTGGTTGTTAGATAGATTCAAACTCCGAAGTCCCGTGAGTAAAGATAGTTCCTTCGGAATGTGTCCAGTTAAACCATTACTTGACAAGTCAATCAACATAATACGTTTAATCATGAATTTATTGTTATATGTAAGCTCTCGATCTTTTACGAACATTGATATAGTGTCACTACTGTAATTGTCATCCCCTCTTCCGAACAGATGTGTCATGGCTCTCAACCCTGCTAGAGATGAAGGTATTCTTCCTGATATGTTGTTGTATGCTACATCCAAGAAATTAAATGAACTCTAACAAGCGTTGTTAATTGCTCGGGAAGGTGACCACAAAACATATTCGATCTTAGAATCAGGACCTGTAGGCCAGGCATTTTCTCAGCTATCCATGGTGGCACTCTTCCATGGAACTTGTTATACGAAAGGTCAAGAAAAGTTAATCGTGCAGCATTTTTAAGGAAATGAGGGAATTCACCAGACACATTGTTATTTCTCAAGCTTAACATAGACAGTGAAGAATTGCTATCTTGACATCGTGGAAAATCGCCATCTAGTTGATTGTTTGAGAGGTTTATTTCCACGAAACGATTATGACAGATGTATGCTGGGATGGTGCCTGTGAAATGGTTGTTGTAAAGACGCAACTTCCTTAGACAGGGAGCTGTCAGATTTACTGGTAACTGCCCCGTCAAAGAGTTTCCAGAGAGATCCATTTCTAGCATCGGTGTGAGCTCCAACGTTTCTGGTAAAGCACCACTGAGTTGATTTTTTGACGAGTCCAAGATGGAAGCGTTAGAAATCACAACCCAAAACCAACGTGGCAAAACATCACTTATCCTTGTGTTTGAAATATTAAGCTTGCGTATGCCAGTTTGAAACCTAAGCCATGCAGGAAACAGAGGCCCCATGTCGCATGACCCAAAATTTCCTTCCGTTAATCTGAATGGAGGAACCCAATTTTCATCAAAATCTAATTTCAAGGAGTTTTGTTTAGAGCTCTTTTACGGTACCCAATACTACCTAATGGTAGTATGGTAGTATAACCGGTTTTTTGTTGTGGATAAAAAGGTAATTTACACACAAATATATTATTTAGAATTCATGAATAATGTGAGATTAGGTTAGATAAAACATTTCATATATTTATTTTCATTTATTACAAAAATATTATTTTTTGGTTTCCAATCATACCCTTATACTACCTATACTACCTATGAATACTACCCATACTACCGTAAAAAAACCGGTAGTACAGAATTAATTTCAGCCATCGGATCTTTCGAAATAGGTCCTTTTTTATTACATACGAGTCCTTTCTAAACGGTAGTAAAAGGTAGTATTGGGTACCGTAAAAGACCTCTTTGTTTAAGGTTCAGAAATTTAAGGTTCACTAGGCTTCTAAAATGTTCTTTTGACAGCACCCCACTGAAGTTATTCAGGCTAAGGCTCAAGTAAGTCAAATTGCTAAGTGCTCCAATCCCATTAGGCACATGGCCAGACAGCATATTGCGAGCGAGATCAAGATAGCTTAGACTAGTTAGATTTCCTATCCAAATTGGTAGTTGCCCAGTCAAATTTGCACGATGCAAGTTGAGCTTGCACAACTTGCTCCACGAACACTTTGGTAATCTCTCCATAAAATTTGTCAAATCATCATTGATATTGTTGTAGACTAAACTCAGTTGCTGCAAATTACATAGTTTTTCCAGGGTTGCAGGTATGTTGCCCGTTAAGTAGTTGAACCGTAAATCTATGTTCTCAAGGTTGGACATATTTCCCAATGCATCAGGGATGGGCCCAGACCATCCACAATGACTAATCAGAAGCATTTTTATTGTAGTAAGGCACATGAACCAGTTGTGTTGTAGCGAATTGTTAAACTTATTGTATGACAAATCAAGGACCTCAAGATTTGAGAGATTCGCATGGGATAGACTAGAGACAGTATTATTAAGACGACAGTTCGCAAGACAAAGGATTCTCAGATTCGGAAGCATGTTCACCTTGTGAACCCAATCCCTTGCAGAGCTGAGGTTCAGTTCTCTCATATCTAGGCTCCTCAATGAAGAGAGGCGTGGCAGCCATGAAAGATCTGATGAAACTTTCCCACCGTAACTAAGATCAAGGCTTTGCAAGCGAGAGAGATTACCAAGCTGCGAAGGCACACTCCCCAAAAATTTCGCATGTGACAGCTTGAGATGCCTTAGGTTGTTGAAGGTACCCAGAAAGGAAGGTATTTTTGTGTAGTTGAAGTTATTAAAGCTGAGATCTAGGTACCTCAGGTGGTGTAATGCGGCAATTGAGGAGCTCATCTTCTCACCTCTCAGCCTGATCCCTTTGGAACCATGGCTGCGGCCCTTGCGGAGGTCAAGCTTAATGACATGACCCGTCCGGTTACTGTTAGACCCCTAGGATCACTAGATGCACAAATAGCCGGGACTTTTAGGTACACAGAGAGAATCAAGAGATGCACATGCACGGGATCTACTACTAGGGGTAGAGAGAGGAAGGGGAAGCACGTGCATACCTTCGCCGCGGGGTGCGGCAGCGGCGGCGGAGGAGCTCGATGTAGCCATCACGTTCGGTCGGTGCAGTTTGCCCTAGGGCAGCGACGCGCAGTGCCGTTGCTCGTCGGGACGCCGTGGTTGGGGTGCTTCCCGCTACTCCTGCGCCACCCGGATCGGTGGGTGTGTTGGTGGGGGGGTGGCGGCTCTGGTGAACCTCGTGCCTAGAGCCGCCCGGCCCCCACCTCTTTATATGGCGCAGTGCAACAGGGGCCCGCCAACCATTAGGGTTGGTGCGCCCCCGATCAGGGCGCTTAGATCTAGGCCCAGTGGGCCGTTGGGCCCACTGGAGGGAGATCAATCCTAACATTCTCCCCCTTGATCTCACTTTTAACTTTTGTACTCTGAAAGGACTCTTTTCAAAGTACTTTGTCTCATCACAGGTGAACTCGTAGAGCATGTTTCATCGTCACGGTAATTTCCGATAGAATCAACCAGCTACAACTTATCCCTCTGTTTTTGAAACAATGAAACTTTCTTCTTTTCGGGCCTTTTGTAATCCAGGAATCATAGGCTTTCCCTTAACCCCATGCCGGCTAAGTGTTCCTTGAACACATTGGGTGGTAAGCCTTTTGTTAGCGGATCCGCAAGCATATTCTTTGTCCCTATATGCTCGAGACTTATGGTGCGATCCTGGATTCTATCTTTCACAACATAGTACTTTACCTCAATTGGTTTGGAAGCATTACTAGATTTGTTGTTGTGAGCATAGAATACTGCTGCCTGATTGTCGCAGTACATCTTTAGTGGTTTTTGAATACTATCAACCACTTTCAAACCGGGTACAAATTTCTTAAACCACAATGCCTGCCCCAAGGCCTCATTACAAGCTATAAACTCTGCATACATCGTAGATGATGCAGTGATACTTTGTTTTGAGCTTCTCCATGAGACAGCTCCCCCTGCGAGAGTGAACACATAACCCGTGGTGGATTTCTGTCATCTATATCTCCCGCATAATCTGCATCTGCATACCCCTTTATTTCCAAGGAGTCAGATCTTGTATATGTAAGCATGAGACCTGTTGTGCCTTGCGCATAACGCAACGCTTTCTTTACCATTTTCCAGTGCTCCATGCCTGGATTTTCTTGGTATCTACCAAGTACCCCGGTGACAAAAGATAAGTCAGGGCGAGTGCATACTTGCGCATACTGTAGGCTTCCAACAGCCGAAGCATATGGAACCGCTTTCATTTGATCGAGCTCGTATTGGTTTCTGGGACACTGAAACCTCCCATATTTATCGCCCTTAACTATAGGTGCAGGTGTGGCTTTGCTTGCATGCATATTGAATTTCTTTAGAACTTTTTCTAAATATGCCTTTTGCGATAATCCTAATACCCCATTCCTTCTATCTCGGTGAATTTCTATGCCTAAAACATATGATGCTTCACCAAGATCTTTCATATCAAAGTTTGTGGACAAGAATTTCTTTGTTTCCAGTAGCAGACTGACATCACTGCTAGCAAGTAAAATGTCATCCACATACAAGATTAGGAAAATAAATTTCCCTCTCTTAAATTTTGCGTAAACGCAGTTGTCCTCTACGTTCACTATAAACCCAAATTTCTTTATCACACTGTCAAACTTTAAGTACCACTGTCTAGAGGCTTGCTTTAATCCATAAATGGATTTATTTAGACGGCATCCCTTATCTTCTTTGTCTTTCATGATAAAACCCTTAGGTTGTTTCATGTAAACTCTTTCTTCTAGTTCTCCATTGAGAAATGCCGTCTTTACATCCATCTGATGTAATTCTAGGTTGTAATGTGCCACTAATGCCATCACTACTCTGAAGGAATCTTTACAAGAGACTGGAGAAAAAGTCTCTTTGTAATCAATCCCTTCTCTTTGCGTGAAACCTTTTGCCACAAGTCGTGCTTTGTACTTTTCTATGTTCCCTCTGGAGTCATATTTAGTTTTGTAGACCCACTTACAGCCTACTGTTTTGGCTCCTTTAGGAATTTCTTCCAGTTCCCAAACATGGTTGGAACTCATTGACCTCATCTCTTCTTCCATGGCCTTTTGCCACTCCGATGAGTGAGGACTACTCATGGCTTCTTCATATGTCGTGGGGTCACCCTCCATATGAACTTCTATTAAATTATTTAGTTCATAGATGTCAGAGGAAATTGCAGGTCTCCTGGCTCTTTGAGACCTTCTAAGGCCCTCTTGTTGTGGTACATTTTGTGCTTGAATCTCTGGCACGTTTTGTACTACTATTTCTGGCACGTTGTGTACCACTGTTTCTGGCACGTTCTGTGCCACTATTTCTGGCACATTCTCTGTGGGTGGTGGCTGCGGTGGCTCTTCCTCATGTGCAACAGTAGTTTCTATCGGTTCCTGAAGGACAGGTTCCGGATTTTCACTGACAGTTGCCATGGGAGGAATCATAGCAGGCGCTGGCACCTCAACTGCAGGAGCTATCGGTGGAATCACAACCGTAGGAGCTGTAGGTGCAACTAAAACAGGTAACTCGAAGAAAGGTTCTTGAACCATTGGAATAGGTACATACACCCGTTTTTCTTCAAGATCAATCTTTCGAGCAACCATGCTCCCCCTCATCATGTGGTCCTCTATAAAAACAGCGTGTCTCGTTTCTACAAACTTTGTGTATCCGTTAGGACAGTAAAAACGAAAACCTTTTGACTTTTCAGGATAGCCAATGAAATGACAGCTCACTGTCTTGGGATCTAACTTCCCAATCTTTGGGTTAAATATTTTAGCTTCAGCAGGGCTCCCCCATACCCTCAGGTGGTTCAGGGATGGTACTCTCCCTGTCCATAGTTCGTACGGTGTTTTAGGCACCGACTTACTAGGCACTCTATTTAGAATATGAATGGCGGTTTTTAACGCCTCCATCCATAATCCCAATGGTAAGGTGGAGTAACTCATCATGCTTCGCACCATATCCATTAGGGTACGGTTACGTCTTTCAGCTACTCCATTTTGCTGAGGCTCGCCCGGTGTAGAATATTGGGCTCTTATTCCATTTTCCTGTAAGAACCTTGCAAAAGGTCCAGGCACTTGGCCATATGGGGTATGGCGACCATAGTACTCCCCTCCACGGTCGCTTCTCACTATTTTAATTCTTTTCTCTAGTTGGTTCTCAACTTCTGCTTTGAATATTTTAAATTTATCCAACGCTTCCGATCTTTCTTTAATTGGATAAATGTAGCCAAACCGGGAGTAATCATCAGTGAACGTTATAAACGAGTCATAACCATCCACACTTTTCACAGGAAACGGTCCACAAATATCAGTGTGGATTATCTCTAAATTTCCCGCGCTTCGATTGGCTCCTTTTTTAATTTGTTTCACATATTTTCCTTTAATGCAATCTACGCATTGTTCTAAGTCTGAGAACTCTAGCGGAGGTAGAATTTCATTCTTTACTAATGTTTCTATTCTCCCCCTCGAAATATGGCCTAAACGACAGTGCCATAATTTCGACGATTCTGTTTGAGTTCTCTTTCTTTTCTTTGTCGCTTTCTCTGACAAGGATACATCAACATTCACATTACACACAGAATGCACTTTATCACGTATGGATAACAAATAAAGCTCATCATGAAGGTATGCAACACCAACACAATCATTATTCAACCAAATGGCACACTTGCCATCACCAAAATGACAATTAAAACCATCTTTGTCCAAACGCGAAATGCTAATCAAGGCAGCTTCGACCTTTGCTTGTACTCCATTTGCGACTTCAACGCATCTTGCGCTTCTTAGCGTAGTCCTTGTCGAATGGAATCCCTGTAAAGAGTTTGCAACATGAACAGTTGCACCCGAGTCAATCCACCAAGTAGATTTAGAAAACTGTGTATACAAGGATTCATTTACAAATGAAATTACATTTACATTCTCACCTTTAGCAGCCATCACAGACTTTAGCCAGTCGGGGCAGTTATGCTTGAAGTGTCCCTCCTTGTGGCAGTGATGACACACATTGTTGTTCGGCTGAGGAGCCCTCTGCTGATTCTGATGCATAGGAGCTTTGCCATTTGCCTTGGAGGAGGATCCAGTATGGAAGTTCTTTTTCTTTTTCTCCCTCATGAAGTTGAGAGAGCCACCATTTAAGTTCTTCATCCTCTCCTCCTCTTCCACACACTGAGCAATGGTCTTTTCCATATCCCACTGCTCCGGGTGCATGTTGTAGTTGATCACAAAGTTCTCAAACTCCTTTGGGAGAGAAGCAAAAACCAAATGAATCATGTGCTTCGCAGAGAAGTCTAACTCAAGTGGCTTCAGCTTGGCATTCATGTTACTCATCCGAAGGATGTGATCTCTTATGCCCCCTCCATTATACTTTTCATTGACCAACTTCTTTAGCAGCTGTGTGCCATAAGTCTTTGAAGAGCCAGTGAACTGACTCTTTATCCTCTCAAGGTACTCCTCAGTGGAGACACACTCTTCAATCGAGCCCAAGAAAACTGGCTCAATCGTGTTCTTTATCAGTGCCATGCACTTCTTATTGGCATTTAGCCACTGTCTGTTTGAGAGGGTGTAAGCCATCTCAAGAGGGGCATGATCCCTCTCCCTTTTCTCCCAGTCTGCATCAGACTCATTTTCAGCTCTCACCGGTTTCGGTGGCTCTTCTGGCTGTGGTGTGGTGGTCACCCACTCAAGGTCATTGCAGATGAAGGCGAAATCAATCTTTTTCCTCCACTCTGCATAGTTGTCTCCCATGAGAACCGGAATTTCCTTGAGACTAGCCATTAAGTTGGAACCTCCTTAAATTCACAATTAAAGGTGAGAAAAATAACAATTACATGCATTAATCCAACGTTGGTCAAAAATAATACATACAACTGTTTATGCAATTTAAATCTACATCACCGTTGGGCAGAAATAGAAATAAAAGCATATATCCTTTTAAATCATGATACAATTATTAACAACGTTGGTCAGAAAATAATCATATCATAATCTGTTCAAAAAATACACTTTAATCATTCTTTCAAATTTAATTATCCCGTTGGTTCAAATTAAATTGAAAAGAACAACATATTTAACTTTGCAGCGGAAACATGAATAAAATTCATAAAACTTTACTATTCAGGAGCATAAACTTTCAATTTTGTACTTCTAAACATTTATCTCGTTGGTTCAAAATGCCTAGAAATTCAAAATATACAATAACTATGAAAATACATGAAAAAATGCCCCTGAAAAACATTTGAACAAATGAAAAAAGTCACTGTTCACGGCCTTTACTTTTGGCCCATACGCGAAAACGGCCCGCGGCCCGTGATCGCGCGCGCGCCTGGGCCCGCGGCCCGGCAGCCAATGCCTGGGCTGCCGAGGCGGCCCAGCGCCGCTCCCCTCTTGGGCCGCATTCGGCCCACTCGACCGAGCGACCGGCCCGTGCTTGGTCAACGCGTGCGCTTGCGCGTGCGCCTGGGCCCGCGGCCCGGCAGCCAACGGCTGGGCTGCCGAGGCGGCCCAGTGCCGCGCCCCTCTCGGGCCGTATTCGGCCCAGCCGACCGAGCGACGCCCGCCGGCCGTCCGATCGAAGATCGACGGCCGAGCGGCGTCCCCGGCGCTGATGGCGCATATAAAAGGCGACTGGCCGGGAGGGGGGGAAACCCTAGCCTCATTTCTTTCTCCCCCCCCCCCCCCCCCGCCCATCTCGTGCCCGCAGGCGACGGCGCCGGCGGCGCCTTCTCCCCCGCGCGCGCGGCGGCCGCCATGGCGCAGCCGGCGGCGGTGAGGGGAGGCGCCGCCGGCGCTTGGCCGCGGCTACCCCTCCCCTTTCCTTTCTCTGTCCTCCCCCTTTCCCCCTCCTTCTCCCCACAGCGAGATCTAGAGAGCCGGCCCGAGGCCGGAGTCGGAGAAGACGGCGGCGCCGCCACGGTGCCCCTCGCCGGCGAGCGCGCTCCCTCGCGGGAGAGCGCGCCGCCGTCGAGCGGCGCCTTGGTGGCGCCCAAAGCCCGAGCCCGAGCCCGCGCACGCGCGGTGGTGTCCCGCGGCCGCGGCTCGGCGCTGTCCGGCGGCGTTGGGCGCCGGCGGCGAGGTAGGTGAGGCCGAGCGGCCTTTCCCCTTTTTTCTTTTTGCTTTTTCTTTTACCCTAGATCTAGATCTAGGGTTAGGGTTTCGGTTTTCTTTTCTTTTTCGATTTTCAATCGATTTTTCATCCATTCCCGATCTATTTCTACTTCTAGTAGGCGTATGATACCAATGTTAGACCCCTAGGATCACTAGATGCACAAATAGCCGGGACTTTTAGGTACACAGAGAGAATCAAGAGATGCACATGCACGGGATCTACTACTAGGGGTAGAGAGAGGAAGGGGAAGCACGTGCATACCTTCGCCGCGGGGTGCGGCAGCGGCGGCGGAGGAGCTCGATGTAGCCATCACGTTCGGTCGGTGCAGTTTGCCCTAGGGCAGCGACGCGCAGTGCCGTTGCTCGTCGGGACGCCGTGGTTGGGGTGCTTCCCGCTACTCCTGCGCCACCCGGATCGGTGGGTGTGTTGGTGGGGGGGTGGCGGCTCTGGTGAACCTCGTCCTAGAGCCGCCCGGCCCCCACCTCTTTATATGGCGCAGTGCAACAGGGGCCCGCCAACCATTAGGGTTGGTGCGCCCCCGATCAGGGCGCTTAGATCTAGGCCCAGTGGGCCGTTGGGCCCACTGGAGGGAGATCAATCCTAACAGTTACTGCATGTGACCCCCTTCCAGCCGCAGCAGTCTTCGCCTCGCCATGATGAAAGCCGGCCAGCAGGGTCAAGGAAGCTCTGCTTGAAGGAGATGAGTGCTTCCCGCTCCCTTGCGAAGCATCCCCCGCTAGAGATTGCCATCCTTGCATGGACCGAGGAGGAGGACACTATCAAGGTCACAAAAAGGACCACGACGACAGCAGTAGCGCCTTGAATTTGGAGAGGGAGTTGGCAATAAGCAGCCATTTTGGTTGCTGTTTCCCCCTTTCTTTAACCCTTTTTGCATGTGTACTCTGATTATTTTGTTTGAAGCACATGAGCTTCATCTCTATTTATGCTTGAGCTGATCAGCATGCAAGTCTGCAAATAGTCCTATAGAGTCCAGACTCTGGACCATCCATTGGTTTCAGCCTATGAGGAGATTGCTTTTTGCGAGGGGGTGCATTCTCATCCATGAATTGCTGTACTTGTACTGTACAAGTTCAACAGGTACAGACAACCAAAATTAGCCCTGCCCTGCACGACAGGTGACCGTCATGTGCTCAAGGGTTTTCTTAGGTCCTGAGTTGATATGCACATATATTTATGTAAGAGTGCTTAAGAGGAAGAATTTTGTCTCATCTTTAAGCACAGGAACGAAAGTTAATGCCTCAGTGTGCTTGAAGCGGGATTGTTGTGTTGCATGATAGAGTTGACTAAGTGCGGTGTCTATGCCGTAGCCCATAGGGCATCTTGAGGATCGAAGCAAGGACGAAGAAAGAGCACAGGAAAAGTTTGAAGCTTAGTCTTTTTAATTTTGTTTCCTAGTCTTTTTATTTTCTTGGTGTTTGTGTTCCTCAGTTTGAGATTTGAGTCTAAGTACTCGTGTATCATCTGATCATATGGTTAGAATCTTTCTCTGTGAACGTAGGCATTCACTTGTGAATATTGAACACCGGATATTTTTTCTATAATTCAAAAAATACAAAACAATGCTTAAATAGGATCAACTAACTTTGTTATTAGCACACCTTAAGCACATGGTGCAAACTTATAAGCATTTTATTTATCCACCGTATAAGCTCTTGGGGGTACGTAAAAAAAGGATGAACAACGTAAAAGTCCACATGAAAAAACAGTTTTTTTTTCCTATAAAGCGCCAGATGTAAGCGTACACGTCTAGTGAAACTTAAAATTCAAAGTAGATGAAGAAATTAAATAAGCTAATTTGGTTTTGTTTTATTTTTATATTTTGTATTTGTATAGTTAATCTATCTGACCTCACAGAAATTGGTATTTTTATACACACAAAAAATAAATCAAAATTTTCACAACGAGGTTTGACAGAGACGGCTCCTTGAGGACTGAGGAGACGGCGGGAGGGGTGTTTTGGCAGCGTCCACTGGCTTTCCACCTGAAGTCGGTCTGGCGCCTGGCGGGATGGAGAACTGGCGTATTTGGCTTAAGTGACACATCAGATCGGTCTATATTTTCTATGATCAGTCTAAATCCATTCAGAGCATGACCTCGACTGTACAGGCTGATGCAAACTTAGTCGTCGCTACTTAGCCTGCCCAGCGCGTACGACACGTCGACACGGGGCTTGGTGTCACACCACACAGGACAAGGGAAGAAGAATGGTCTTCACCGAAAACGAACTGGCAAGTGATTGTAACCATGGAGTGTACCTAGCTAGCTAGCGCGAGGTTGTCACGGTCCACAAGTGGAACTTGTGTGTGTGGATCAAACATCGACAACGCGCGCTGGAGAAAAAAATTCAAAATTTATCTTTGCCCGAACGCGCTATACTAGAGTGAAGCATTGTGGTAACCATGCGACCTGTGCGCCGGACAAGATTGGAGTTAGAATCCTAGTATACTTCCTCCGTCTCAAAATAAGTAATAAAATTTTTAAAAATGTACTAGTATTTATTATATATAATAAATATAATTAAATTAAGCATTGAGTATATTTTTCTAATAAATTTATTTGAAGATACAAATATTGATACTATTTTATATACTTTTAGTCAAACATACATATGTCTGACTGCTCGTGAAACAAGATGCGTGTTTATTTGGAAAGGAGGGAGTATAATGTGTATTGGACCGTCAGCAATGGCGGAGCTATGTAATACCTCGACCCATTAGTGTTCTGGTTTCGGCCCGTTGTGGCCAAAATGTCTTGTTCTGGTGGGATTAGTCCCATCTTGCTAGTCTAAGTAGGTTTGGACCAGTTTATAAGTCTTCGTATTCCAAACATAGCACCTTTAGGTTAACCCTTTTACACAAAACGAGGATGAAAGTGTAAGAGATGTGCTATGCATATGCGAGCTCATTCCACGTGGGAGATGGACCATAAGTAGACTTTGGAGCGGAGTGTTACAGATGGTATTAGCCAGCACTCTCGCTACACGAGCGCATGCGTGTCGGCCCGTGTAGGGGGCATGTCATGGCCCATGGCACCGAGGGGACATCTTGGATATTGAGATGGGCCGTGAGCAGACTTTGGAGTGGGGTGTGTTACAGATGGAGCCAGTACTCTCGCTACACGAGCGCATGCGTGTCGGCCCGTGTAGGGGCATGGCATGGCCCATGGCACTGAGGGGACATCTTGGATATTTGTCTGTCGTGAAAGTAGTAAGCTCTGTCGAGGGCATCAACCCTGAAGGAGAGATGAGAATGTAATACCTCGACCCATTAGTGTTTTGGTTTCGGCCCGTTGTGGTCGAAGTGTCTTGTTCTAGTGGAACTAGTCCCACCTTGCTAGTCTAAGTAGGTTCGGGTAAGTTTATAAGCCTTCGTATTTCAAACATAGCACCTTTGGGTTAATCTTTTTACACGAAGCGATGACGAAAGTGTAAGAGAGGTGCTATGCATATAAGTGTCGTAATTTCTACTCAAGTATGTGGAAAAACACAAGTACTATCAGCAGAAATTTCATCGCTTATTGTTTTTTAGGTGCGTTTGTCTTTTTCATAAGATGAAGGTATCTACTGCAGTTTGCATGTCTCAGTTTAACTCAGACAATGTCAGGTATATGAAATATGCCAAGTTTTGCGACATGCAACTGATAACAAAGACTGCCATCATATCGTGTGCTTTATAATACAATGAAATGTCACTTAAGAAAATAGCATTTCAAAATTTGCATATTCAGCTGGACAAATTGAGCATGCGTTGCGTAGACAGTATTATTCCATATAAAATAGATGTGGAAACAGTGTTATCAAAATTTCCAGATGCAGCTGGTAGATGTTAGCGTGACAGCTTCGGCCGTCGGAGAGAGGAGGCTTGCGGCCGGCCAGATCAGCGGTGGAGGGCTGCGGCACTTGGGTGTGTGGCGACCTCACCGTCTTCCCCTTCCTACACAGCTTACTTTCTTTTCCTCTTTCCACCCTCCTTGTCGATTCAGTACCCAGCTGTGTAGTTTCGCCTTCAGCTCAGCAAGGTTGGCAGCAAGCCATGACGTGCCGATGGGGCGGCTTAGCGTTTAGGAGTACGTGACGTGCGGCCGCTGGTCAGTCCAGAGGGAGATACAGAGAACAAGCAGTAATGACTTGTTCGGCTCGACCGTTGTCTGATCAACACTGACTGGGACGTTTTTTTTTCCCAACACTACTCTTCGATCTGTCTCGCTCCCGGTTTGCTTCGGATCATGTCCCCTCTTTGTCACAGCCTCTACCAAGATCCCTCGAAAAGTGCAGAAATCAGTAGTAAGAGAAGAAATTGGTAGTAGCAAGTTTTGCATAATGGTTGATGAAGCTCGAGATGAGTCCAAAAAGGAGCAGATGGCAATAGTCCTCCGATTTGTCAACAAGGAAGGACTTATAAAGGAGCGTTTCCTTGATCTAATCCATGTTCAAGATACTACTGCTTCGACACTTAAGGAGTCAATTTGTGCTGTTCTCTCGGCTAATGGTCTAAGTATACAAGACATAAGAGGTCAGGTTATGATGGGGCCAGTAACATGCGGGGGGAGTGGAATGGATTGAAAGCTCAAATTCTCAATGACTGTCCTTATGCATATTATATTCATTGCATGGCTCATCAACTTCAATTGGCCCTTGTAGCAGCATCAAGGGAGGTACATGAGGTACACTAGGGTTTTAGAATTTGAGGATTGCTGTCACAAGCTGGAAGTGGCAACAATGGAAATGTTCTACAAGGCTGGGTGGGGTAATCATCGAAGGCTGGAGGTTTAAGCAACAACATGGTGTTTTGGGGTGGGCATCCTCGGAAGCGAAGAGTTTTCAGCGCTTTGTTCAGTTGCTAGTTAGTCAGGTTCTGGCTTTGTGTCTGAGTTGCAGTCTAAGAACTGTTGTAAGTTGGGAATCAGTCTTGTTGGGCTATAAGCATTCACCTGTTGGATGTGGAGGCCGGATTTTTTTTCCTTAATCTAAAAAAAACATGAGGTACACAATTTTTTTCAGCATGCAAATTTCATCATAAATGTTGTTAGTGCTTCTCCTAAGCGCAATGATGAGTTGCTAGCAAATCAAGCAGAGGTAATTGCTCGTGAAATTGAATTGGGAGAGCTTGACACAGGACGAGAGGCAAATCAGGTATCCTCTCTACAGAGACCAGGGACACGAGATGGAGTTCCCACTACAAGTCAATACGAAGCTTAAAGAATATGTTTGGTGCCACAATTTCAGTATTACGCAGCATTGCTAGTGATCGTTCAGTTTCAAAGTATTCTCGGGGAGATGCTAGTGGTGCCTTGCGAATCATTGTCACATTTGATTTTGTGTTTATTCTTCTCCTAATGGAAAAGATTATGAAGATCACTGATGTGTTGTGTCAAACACTCCAAAAAAAGAACATTGATATCTTAAATGCAGTGGATTCTGTTTCGACCACAAAAGTGTTGCTGGCTGAGTAGCGAAATAATGGATGGGAACCTCTTCTTGACGAGGTCAAATTGTTTTGTGAAAAGCATGAGATCGATATCCCGGATTTGAGTAAGAAGTATGTGTTTTGCCAAATTATTTGAGTACGAATATTGCATCATATTTCTTCTTAGTTCTTATGTATAAATTATGCTTATTTATCAATCAATCCTTGTCTTCCCATGTGCAGGTATATTGATGTGACTAAATCTCGAAACAAGAATGACAACACTACAGCCTTTCACCATTATAAAGTAGATGTGTTTAATGTCGCAATTGATCAACAACTAGCTGAGTTAGAAGATCGATTCAGTTCTCAAGCGACAGAGCTTTTGTCCCTTTGTAGTTCTTTGGATCCTCGGCGGAGCACTTTTGACATAGCCAATATATGCACTCTGGTGGAAAAATATTATCCTGCTGATTTCTCTAGTCAAGAAAGAGCTCAATTGGAGTGTCAGCTGCCACATTTTCAAATTGATGTATGCAACCATCCAGAATTAAAGGAATTCCAAACACTTGCTGATCTAACAAGTAGACTATTTAAAACAGGTAAATATTCATCTTATCCTATGGTGGACAGGTTGTTAAGATTAGTCTTAACTCTTCCGGTATCAACTGCAACCACCGAGAGATGCTTCTCAGCTATGAAACTTGTGAAGACACGCCTTCGATGTACAATGGGAGATGAATTTATGCGAGATTGTTTGGTCGTTTATATTGAGAAGGAATTGGCTGCATCAATTAGTACTGATGATATTATCACAACCTATGCTCTTGCAGCTAGCCGTAGAGCTAAATTTAAGTTGATAGATATGTAATCTTTTCTTTTAGTTAAGACTTGTGAAACATGCTACTGTTATATGTAACTAAAACATGATGGTATGGACATCAGTTCTACTTTACTTTGATCATTGCCCCCCTATACTCAAATCCTGGCTCCGCCCTTGCTCCCGGTTTGCTTCGGATCATGTCCCCTCTTTGTCACAGCCTCTACCAAGATCCCTCGCAGTGTCTGTTTTCGCTTTGAAAATGCTTGGCTGCAGCACAGTTCCTTTCGGGAATTAGTCCGCTTAGCACTTGCACAACCTGTCTCCGGTTCACTCTCCAAAACTTTCTCTCAGTGGCTTAAGAACTGTCGGCGTGAATGTCGTGCATGGTCTCGGCGTCTGCGTCCACTGGACCAACGCGAGCGAGACAGTCGCACCCTACTAGACGCTCTGGATCTACTAGAAAAAGTATGACCGCTTTGCTCCTCCTAAGCATGCCTGCGCCGTCTTGCTGCCGCGGGGCTTCAAGCAATCAATGCTGAGAGATTGGCTTTCTGGCGCCAACGTTTCAAACTCCGCTTGGCTTTGGAGTGGGACGAAAACTCAAGATTCTTCCATGCAGCGGCATCTGGGCCGGGCGACGACGAAAAAACCTCATTCACTGCTTGGAGCAAGATGGCCAGAGCTTCTCTTCGCGTGATGCTAAGGCCATGATTCTGCACTCTTTCTACACCGAGCTTCTGGGAACGCCACTACAGGTGCGGTGGAATTTCTCTCTTGCTGAGCTCTACCCCACGATGACTATTGCTGGGTTGGACCTCTCGCGGCCCTTCACAAGTGAAGAAATTTCCAGCGCTCTCTTTGCAATGGATATGAACGCAAGCCCAGGCCCCGATGGTTTTGACCCATGTTTCTACAAGCAGTTTTGGCCTCAAGTCAGAGAACATGTTACCCAGCTCTTCGATTCGTTCTACAATGGGTCGCTTGATCTTGATGGCCTGAATCGAGCCCACCTTGTCCTTCTCCCAAAAAAAGATGGCGCCACAACGGCGGACGCATTCCGTCCTATCTCCCTACAGAACTGCTCTATGAAGCTCTTCACCAAAGTAATGGCAAATTTTTTCAGTTGCAACCACAAGCATAAGGTCCTCACAATTTTCTCATGGGCGAACAATTGCAGAGCATTTTGTCTACGCTGCCGATCTTCTCAGTTGCTGCCACAAGCGTAAGGTCCTGACGGCTGTTCTCAAACTAGATTTCAAGAAGGCTTTCGATTCAGTGGAATGGAGTAGTCTGATTGACATTCTTCTTGCGAGAGGTTTTGATGACTCATCCTCTCAAGCGGGAAGACATCAATCATGCTCAATGGGGTTCCTGGCCGGTGGTTGAACTGTAAACAGAGGCTGCGGCAAGCCGAGCCGATCTCTCCTTATCTTTTTATTATTGTGGCTGACGTCCTCCAGAGACTAATCCGGCGTGCATCCACCAGTGGCCACCTTTCTCACCCGGTTGATGAAACGCTGCCATGCCCAGTTTTACAGTATGCCGACGATACGCTTATTCTTACACGAGGGGATGTAGCTTCCATGCGGATACTGAAGACCATTCTCGATGATTTCTCTTTGGCGACCGGCTTAACGATCAATTTTTATAAATCCACCTTTGTGCCATTGAAGGTTGCACCTGAGGTAGCTTCTGAGATGAGCGTTGTCCACCTGTCCTTGGCTGCCAACTGCTTCTGGCATGATAGATGGAATCTAAATGACACTATTGCTGACACCTTCCCAGCTCTGTTCTCTCACTGCACGCTTCAACACATTTGTGTCCACACTGCTCTTACCTCAAACTTGGCCGACCACTTTAGGCAACGAATGACCGGTTGTGCTGAACAGGAATTCAGCATCCTTCACGACTGCATCCGGCAACGGAGCTTGACTGAGCTGTCGGACCGACGCACGATGCTAGATTCTCGGAATAAGCCTTCACTACGGGAAGTCCTGGAGTTGCTGAGTGTCCACGACACTCGGCGAAGGCCAAAAAACAGTGTTATACTCGGCAAAGAGCATTCGACGACTGTAGACTCGGCAAAGAGCTTCTTTGCCGAGTGCCATATTTCGGGCACTCGGCAAAGGGTTTGCCGAGTGCCTAGGTCTACACTCAGCAAAATAAAGTAAACTAACGGCCCGCCACGCGCCGTCGCCGTGTGATGACGTGGCGGCGTCCGTGACGGCACCGTTTGCAAAGGCTCACCTCTTTACCGAGTGTCGGATCACGGCACTCGGCAAAGCTCTGACCATAAAGCCACGTGGCCCTGAGGCTTTGCCGAGTGTCGTGGCAAATACACTCGGCAAAGGCTCAGTCTTTGCCGAGTGTATTTGCCATGACACTCGGCAAAGCTGCAGACACTCGGCAAAAAATGATAGAAAGTTACAGAAACTGTACCTTTGCCGAGTGTGCATGCAAATACACTCGGCAAAGGCCCTCTTTGCCAAGTGTACACTCGGCAAAGCAGTAGCCCTGCCCTTGTTTTATTTGTTCGGTCGCGTATAACATACCCATGCTCAACAAACATTACAGACAGTTCATATAAATCACAATAAGCATTACAGGCAGCGTATATAGATAATATTCATAACCATTAATCCATAGGAAGCATCATAGGCAGTTCGACAACACAAGTTCACTAGTTCACAACCGAAGTACGTTCACAACCAAAGTATGTTCGTTCACAAGTATAAACATTGTCTAGCAATCCACAAATCACTAAGACGGTGTTGGGTTGGGTGCGAACAGTTGGCGGCCTAACCGAACTGCCAGGTCATCGTCTGGAGGCCCCTCGTTCGACGCCGCCGCTGATCCAGCAAAATTCTACACAAAGGATATCAGATTGCATATGTGAAACAAGTGATAAAACAGAAACAAAGTAAATGTGTTTTGATCGTCTAAAGTTGGCCAACTAAGTTTTCTAAGATTGTCAATGGTGAACAACTACGTTGTCTAAGGTTGAAATAAAACTTTGTCAGGTGACTCACAGGAGAATATGATGCAGGTGGTGCTGCCATCGGCGGAGGAACCAGTGTGAATGGTGGCGGAGCTTGCCCCATCTGCACTACCATAGTACTGAACCACGTGTGCCAATCCACCATCTGCTGCTGCCTCGCCCGCTTCGCTTGCTGCCGCTCGGCCTCCCACCGCGCCTGACACCGCGCCTCCATCTCCTCCCTTTTCCTCCTCTCTTCTTCCACCTGGGCCTGGAATATGCCATCAAAATGTTAGAATGCAAAGTAAAGGTATGTAAAAATGAACGAGTGACAAAAAAACAGAAATAACCTGAAGTGTCTGCACGAGAACGTGTACAGTGGTCGGCGCCTGACGTATGTTCGGGTTAGCGCTGCCTGACCGAATCTGGGACAGAGTGGGAGTAGTGGCTGGGTTGAGTGTGCTATCGCCGAGGACGTACCTCCCATGCTTCTTGCCTCCTCTCATCCTCATGACAATTTCTCCATCAATCGGGTGAGCGCTCGGATCCAAGTCAGACCCATACTTTTGCTTTCCCATCTCCGTGTATGTAGCAAGGTGAGTGTGTGCCATGGGATTGCTGTACGCCTCCGGCCCGGCCTCCAGATTGTACCAGATGTCGGACATCGCCCTGCCCATGTGGGACAAAGCAATAGCCTGAAACTCGGAGAGTGTCTCGCCACCATGTGTCGCCGACTACAAAACACAAAAAACAATAAGGTTAGAAATTATGCAGAATTTAGCGTTAGAAAACGAAATTATTTGACTTACATATCTTTCTGAATATTCCTCGATGTTAAGGCTGCCCATATGGTGTGATGCACCTGGCATCTCCAAACGGCGTGCTCGGGTAGGGATGTGTTCGTCCATCCATTCGTCAGAGCACCACTTGTCCACCATCTTCGCCCACGCATCTGGATGCGGGGCACACCACCACGGAATCGCCTACACGGGATCAAGTATAAGATTAGATATACGTACTAAATCTCAGAAACAATCGTAATTAGACTGGATCAACTATAAGATCAGATTTTACCTCAATGTATTGTGCTCGAGTCAGGAACATGTTTCTTGCCACCTCTCACTACAGCGTTTGTCACTGATGCAATGCCTCCAATTGGTTGCGTTATGGGTATATTTATTGCAATTGGTACGTATCACGGTGAATTGAAGTCGTTGCGATATTTTTTGGCTCGTTGCTTAAACCGGCGTTGCGAGAAGTTGTCGCATCGAATTGGAAATGCGTTGCGCAACCTGTGGCGTGTCGCAACGTTGTATGGCATGGCAATAGCCTACAGTCGCAACGATCACTGGCGTTGCGCTTTTGTTACTTGCAATGATCATCCATCGTTGCTATAGTTGATATTGCAACCATGGGGGATTGTTGCGAGTGAAGGGTGTTACAACGCACTGGTTGTGTGGCGATACGTTGAATTCATCGTTGCAACAGAATAGTTGGATATAGCAACGAAGTCACAGACGTTGCTACATGCTCTAGGGTAGCGCAGCAATGAAACACGCGTTGCTAAATGCGATCAGGGTAGTGCAACGAGATATGTCGTTGCTATTTGTGATTAGGATATCACAACGATGTGCTCTTCGTTGATACATCTCTGTGCCTGTTGTAACCAAATTAGTCATTGCTATATGCATAGAGCTTGCGCAACAGAGGGCGGTGTTGCTATATCCATCGATTTGTATTGCAATGGACTATGGCGTTGTTATATGCTTTGAAGCTATCACAACGAAACATGGGTCGTCGCTATATGTTATAGGGTATAAGACAACATATGTTTGATCGTGGCTATATGGTACTATGGTAACGCAACGTAAATTGGTCGTGGAGATATGATCATATGTATGGAAACAAAAATGTTGTGCTGGCATCTCATGCTCATTCTTAATGTAACAGGATTTTCATAATACAAAACAATCATGTAACAAATGTTGTAACACAGCATTCAATGTATCTAAGTAAGGACTCTTGTCCATACATCCTTCACTCCCGGTTTGCATGATGGCCATCATCTTATCTTGAGCTCAAATGTTGAATGTCTTTTTCAACCATGCAACATCAGTGTGCATACGCCAGTCTTATTCTGCCGTTGATCGAGTTGCATCCTGTGAAGACAGACAAATGAGAGCATTACTTGTTATGTAACTTTGTGATTCAAATTGGTCTTGGAATGAAGCAACAGCATTTACAATTGGCCTTGGAAAATGATAATGGCATTATTAAAGCATAAATACAGTCCATACCTGTTGCTGTTTCTTTAACCCAGCTCGTGTTTTAGCAACGCTTGATACTAACTGATGTGAAGTAGTGAACTTTGTAGGTACATTAGATCTTTTTCGTACTTCATTCCATTCTCAGCCCAATAATCAATGACGGCCTAGATGCACGCCTCGTAGTGCATGTCCTTGACGAGTTTACGACACGCCAACTTTGCATTGGCATCGGCCCTCTCCTGCTGTCCAGGAGCGCATCTGTAGAAATCCTGCATACATACGCGATTTATCTAGTCATCATTTTAAGAATATGAAATGAATGTTGTGCTAGCGGGAAAGACTTACCCACAGCTCCGCCAGCACCCGATCCTCCTTGTTGGGGAACACTCTGCACTGCCCATCACGGAGGTCGGCCTTGGGGACGAAGTAGTGGTCAAACGTAAAGGCCGGCTCCTCGATCCCGTGATGTGAAACCATGCCTAGGAAGTGTCTCCTGCACAGAACACCAAGGATGTCGTTCACCTTGCGTTTATGAGAAGAACCATGCTCTATCACCTTCCAACACCTGCGAAGTAATTAGCATACATTGTTAGTTTCTTTTGTGATTTTCAACATAGGCGGTGCAAAGGTACAAATAACATATAAATTTACTTACCTTTTTTTGGCCGGAGCGATCATCGGACGACGCTCAAAAGGTATCGGTCGCTTCGGAAGAGACGAGGGACCGCGCTGCCATATTTTCGGTGCACTAGAGGAAGAGGATCCCCCTGTCGCCTCCACCTCCACCTCCACCACCTCCTCCTCCTCCTCCTCCTCCGCGGCAGGAACCTCCTCCTCAGAGGAAGACGACGACGAAGGTAAAGGCGTGGGTGCCCCGCCCCTCCCTCGCCCCTTGCCTCCACCGCTTGCTCGCCCCTTGCCTCCACCCCTACTGGACGCTTCAGGTGCATCGGACCCACCCCTCGACCTTTGGTAAAGCGAGTTGACGTTCCTCGTACCGCCCACCATCTTGGCTCGCTCACTTGCAATTAAAAAGACAAAGAAAATATAATTAGAAAGAGATACAAAATAAACAAAACATAATTATAAAGAGATGCAAAATAAACAAAACATAATTATAAAGAGATGCAAAATAAACAAAACGTAATTACAAAGAGATGCAAAATAAACAAAATAAATTTTCTAATAAAAGGGCTAGGATCATACATGTTTAGAAATACTCATCAGCATCGTGATTAGCTACTTCTTCTATCTCATCATCACTATCACGCATTTCGAGATCCGCATGGGACTGTTCCAAAGGAGGAATTTCTTCACCAATGTCAATACCGTCACGTATTTTTTCAAGTAACTGTACGTCCATACGGTTATGAACCACATCTCCATCGTCCTCGTCATCAATCCTTTGTTCTACTTGCATTTCATCCTCACCGGTTAATTCTATCTCAAAACTCCCTTCCAGTCAATTTTCTTGGAAGAACTCTCCGACATACGTGTTTGAATCTAAGTTCTAATCATCATTGTTTGGGACCGGTAGTTTACCATGTGGCGATACCTTGTAGACAACATCCCAATCCTGAAGACGCTTATCAGTTGTGCACGGGTACGAAAGGTAATAAACTCATGTGGCTTGTTGTGCCACGATATATACATCGTCTCCCGTATAGACTGATGATTTTTAAGTTTCGACTAGCCCAACATTAGTGGTCTGTCTGACAGCCGATGGATCAAACCAATGCATTTGGATATGATAGGATTAGGCCCCGTTTGATTCAGCTTCTGACTGATTTTGAAGGCTCGATTTTGAGAAATCTAAAAGTCGGATGACCTCAAGAATCCACAATCCAGAATCGAGAATCCAGCTGAACTCTTGATTATGGAGTCATCACAATTTTGGATTTTCTAAAATCAAGCTTTAAAAATCAGCTAGAATCAGAATCAAACAGGGCCTAAGTGGTTTGCTTCCACCAAAATCGAGTACATATATTTCTTCAATTATTCCATAATACTCGACCCCATCAAGGGCTGGCGTGCAAACTCCAGTATTTGTGGTCCTTCGATTAGGCATCTTCTGCTCATGGCTCCTTGTGCGAAAATGATAACCATTGGCATCGTAACAGTTAAATGACATGACCCTATAAGCACAACCATCGGCAACCTGTCTCAACTCGGCACTCATGGAAGCATCAGTTTGGCCCTGCAAGTTGGCGCATGATATTATTGGTTGTGTAAGTTGTAATGTTAAACTAAATAGGAGGTAAATTGGAATGTACCTTATGATTGAACCAAGAAATGAAATTGTCCTGTCTAAGAAGGGTATCTACTTCATGCGGGGTAGGTTCCCTTGACTGACGCCAGAATCGATGAATAAATTCCCTGTACCAACGAAAAACATGAGGGTTGGATGCAGAAGATGGACTACGTAATGAAAAAAGTTGGTTGAGAACTTACGCCGTGTACGGCTTCACTTCGTCAAGATTGGTCAACACATATAGCATGATAATGCGCCACTCATCGTATTTCAAGGTCTTGGGGTGCCTTCACTTGCACTTCCGAGTTGCCCTCGAAAAATGCTGAGGGTCGTTTCAACATCACCAGAATTGTACCGTGTTGATGGATTATGCACGCTAGAAAGGTTGGCATCATAGTATTTTGTCGTGCAATTTGACACCTCCTCCAGAATGAATGCCTCTGCAATTGAAGCTTCTATTTTGCATTTATTTTTACATTTAGTTCGAAGAACCTTTTGACATCTTTCAATTGAGTAGCACCAGCGGTTCTGCATAGCCCCCCCCCCCCCCCCCCATTCGTGCTTCGTACGGGAGGTGCAAAATCATATGCTCCATCGGACAGAAGAATCCAGGCGGAAAGATCTTCTCCAACTTACAAAGCAGCATAGGGGCAAGTTTTTCCATTTCTGCCATCACGGTGGGAGATATCTCCTTAGCACAAAGGATGCAGAAGAAATTGCTCAACTCTGCCAGCACTAGCCAGATATTGTCGGGGACATAGCCTCGAATCATCACCGGAAGTAGCCGCTCAAGCCATATGTGGTATGTCCTGTTGATTCGCAAAGTAGCTAAGGTATGTGGTGGAGGTTCCTCAACAGCTTATCAAACTTGAGAGCGTCTAGTTCAGCACAAATCTCGACACCTGTCATGATATGTGGTGGAGGTTCCTCAACAACGACACCTTTCGTAAAGTTCTTGGTGTCTCGTCTGAATGAATGCTCAAGAGGGAGGAATTGACGATGTTTGTCGAACGAAGAAAATTTGCCACCCTTGATCAACCAAAGCCACCTAAAAGCTGCCTTGCACACTGGGCATGGGAACTTTCCATGAACACACCACGCACAGAATAACCCATACGCCGGCATGTCATGCAATGAGTACATGTACCAAACATGCATTGTGAAGTTCGTCTTTGTAGCTCGGTCGTATGTCCATACCCCTTCCTTCCAAGCATGTTCCAGTTCATCAATCAGAGGCTGCATGTATACACTCATATTTTTTCCCGGGTGTTTCGGAATAATTAACGACAAGAAAATGTTTCGTCGTTGAAAGAGGACGCCCGGGGGGGAGATTGAGGGATAACAAACACGGGCCAACAAGTGTATGGGGCAGAAGACATCCCATATGGATTGAACCCATCTGTTGCTAGGGCAACACGTACATTACGCGCCTTCGCGGCTTTCAGACTATGAATCTCATCAAAGGTTCTCCATGATTCACCATCAGATGGATGTACCAGCTTGTAAGGATTGTATCGACGCCCATTTTTGTGCCATGTCATCTGTTTCGCGGATTCCTCACTCATGTACTGTCGTTGGATCCTCGGTATAAAACGAAGGTACCGTATGATCTTCACGGAAATTATGGTTTGCTTCTTAGTGCCATCTGCAGAGTCTACCTCCACGAACCTGGACGACTTGCACTCTGGACATCTCTTTGCATTCTCATGTTCTTTCCTAAATAAGACTAAGACGCATCCATTCTCACAAGAATGTATCTGCTCATATGGCATCTTAAGTGCACGAAGGAGTTTCTTTGCCTCATACATGCTCTTCGGTAGAATGTGTCCCTCAGGAAGTAGTTTGCCAACAACTTGCCACATTACATCAAAGGCTTCTCGACTGTGGCTAAACTGGGATTTTATGGCTAACAGGCGACCAATGGCATCAAGTTGCGACATAGCGGTATGATCATGAACGGGTTTTTGTGCCGCAGACAACGTTTCATAATAAGCCTTCGCACTTGGCTCCGGCTCATCCTCCATACGTGCTTCATCATAGTCATTCAGCATGTCTGCAACCCCGGCATCATCATCAAACTCCTCGATGCATTGCCTCACGACATTGTCTCTCACACGCTAGGTCTCGCCATGGCAGGTCCACCGGGTATAGTCTGGCGTAAATCGTAGCCTGATGAGATGTTTGCTCATGGTGGTCTTTGTTTGTCGTTTACGGTTTGCACAGTTCACACATGGACAGAAAGCACGTGTAGCCTTGGCAAATGCAAAAGCTTGGTTCACAAAATCTTCTGTCTTGCTAATCCATTCAGGTGTTTTGTCAGCAAAGCCTGTGTACATCCACTCACGGTCGTCCATCCTCTAACAGATCACCGAGACGTGTCAAACTCACTTGCATCTACCGGAATGTGTATCATACTCTAATAGGTAAGGATAGGTCCTAATCCCACCCGAGGATGTGTAGATGGGGTTAGTTTCCATGCTCTACTCCTATCCAAGACAGAATTTCGGCAGCGCCTCGCCGCTGTTCTCCAAATACACATCCTGGCAAGGAGATTGTGTATCGGAGAACAACGGGAGGTGATGCCAAAACTCTGTCTCGGATAAGAGCAGAACATGAAAACTAAACCCATCTACATATCCTCCGGCTGTCCAAAAAACGTGGACAATTCAAAAGAGATACGGTCATACATATGCAAATATCTGCATATTTCTAACCGTATCTCTTTCGAACGGGAGATGCCTAACTAGGTTACGTGACCTACAAACATGAATGAAAAGGAAGGGAAGATGCGCTCACCAAGTACAAGGACGACGAAACCGAGCTGAGGAAGGCCTAGAAGGGTCGTCGAAGGCGTACACGGCCCCTCGGCAGAGCAATGGGTCGACGAAGGCGTACACGAAACCGGTGGCGTCGTAGCCCAGCAGGTCGAGCGGGTCGACGAAGACGTGCACGAGGTCAGCGGTGTAGCAGGAGGTCGAGGAAGCTGCTCCTGCAAAAAAAAGGCAAACAGGTAAATATATAAAAATTTTGACAGCACCTCCCGTGCACGGTGAGGTTTTCAAAACCAGCAGAAAAAAGCGGCACGATGGCCGACAACCACCTACACAAGGAAGGACCTACAGTTATGATATTAACCAACCACATACACATGCATCTACAGTCACGCACCAAATTCAACTCAATCATCTAAAATTCAATATCTACCACTGTATCAAATTAATATCAATCCACTAAATCAATTTCATATCAATTCAATATCTAATTCAATCAATATGAAAAATACATGAAATGTATACAGGGGACGGTGCCGACGCGAAGCTATCCGCCCGGGGACGGCGTGGACACGCCCGCGGGGGCCTGGAACGGCGCAGACAAGGGCACGCCGGCGCGGTTACGCGCGCCGGCAGCGGGGACTGGCAACGACGGGCCGTGCGGCGGCGTGGCGAGGCTACCCGCCCGCGGACGGCGCCGGCGCGCCCACCGGGGCCGGGAACGGCGTGGGGACGGGCGCGGGCAGGGGCACGCCGGCGCGGTGGTGTGGCGACGGCGCGGGGAGGTGGTGCGGCAGCGGCGCGAGGAGGTGGTGCGGCGGCGCGGTGGTGGTGCGGCGGTCGCGGTGTGTGTGTGAAGTGTGTGTGTGAGCGGCTGAGCGTGGGAGGTATTACCCCCTTGTTTGCCGAGTGCCCGAGATCTGGCACTCGGCAAACGCCCTGCCTTGGCGAGTGTCGGATCGACGACACTCGGTCTTTGCCGAGTGTCGGCGATCTGACACTTGGCAAAGCCGCCTGCGTTATTTCATGCCACACTTACAAATTCTTTAATCGCAATTAATAGATAAAAAATATCAAACTGTTTCAAACAATTACAAAAATTTAAGATTAACTAAACCATGTTGTATATTGCCTATACAAAAGATTATGAATATAAATTCTATTCCAACTTTTAATTTGATCACAAATGTAATTGAATCCTTCTCAACTATACGAATCTTCTTCGGACATTCTCCGGTTTGTAAGGGTCATACATGAAATATTGTTCAAAACCTTCTCTGCTTTTTACCACAACCTTTCACGGATGTAAACATGATATCAAGACAATTCTCATGTTGTTCAATCATTTTTTGCATTTTATATAATTTTTAAACAACACGGTCACATGTTAATTGTCATGTATCGGCAATAAAATATTTATAATTCCATTGAATTTCATGGATAAGGACTAACAATGGAGTAAGTAGCATGAATATTATTTTTCAACTCACTTTAATTTCATTATTTAAGTCACTTGCAGTTCAAATTTGACTTATTTGAAAAAAACCTAGAAATAAAGTACTTAAAAATAGCTAACCGACAAAAAAAATTCCAACTTTGAAAGTTAAGTACTAAGAGTTGTGTATGGAGAGAAGAAAAAGTTTGGCGTGGTTTTGAGGGCTTTTTTGTAATTGTTTGCCGAGTGTCAACAGCTAACACTCGGCAAAGAGGCATGCTGAAATCTTTTTTTTTTAGTTTGCCGAGTGTTCGTTAGACACACTCGGCGAAGGTCCTCTTCGCCGAGTGTCTGTTAGACACACTCGGCGAAGAGGTCCCGCCGTCAATGCGCCGTCTGTCCTGTTGGTCACGTGGCAGGCACGTGATGCTCTTCGCCGAGTGTCTGTTAGTAACACTCGGCGAAGGTCTCCCGCCGTCCACGCGCCGTCCGTTCCTCACTGCACGTGGGTGGCACGTGATGTTGTTCACCGAGTGTTGTTTCGGGACACTCGGGAAAGAACAAGTTCGCCGAGTGTCTCCTATTTGCCAAGTGTCGGCCCTCGGCAAAAGCCTTGTGTCACCGAGTGTCTTGCTTCACCGAGTGCTAGGCCTTAGGCACTCGGCAAACGGCTTCTTTACCGAGTGCCCGTAAGAATGCACTCGGCGAAGTTTTAGCACTCGGCAAAGCCGGGGTTTCCCGTAGTGCTTTCACTTCTCGTGCAGCATTCCTTGCAGCACAAACATCCGACATGTCCCATCCTGATGCTTCCCGGATTTGGACAACACGGCTACCCACCAAGATCAAGTTCTTTGGTTGGCTTGTTCACCATGGTAGACTCAGCTAGGCTGCTCTTTATCACAAGAGCATTCGGAAGTTAGAAGACTCGTATTGTGACCTCTGTGCAGGAGTTTCGGAAACTGACAATCACATCTTTGTGCATTGTCCGAGAGCAGCGGCAGTTTGGAGTTTACTTGGCATCCCAGTTGGGGAAACAGATCACCACCACCCCTGGACCCTTGGCTGGTCGGTGGCCTGGCCGGTGATTCGGTGAAGTTCACACGGATGCTGTTCTAGTCATCCTGTGGCACGTCTGGAAAGCTCGGAATGCAGCAATCTTTGAACAAACACTCGTTTCCCCTGCCTCGGTTCTCCGACAGGCTGCAAATGATTTAGAGTCGTGGAACATTCGATACAAGAAACGGTTTCATCAACTAGACAGTTACATAGAACAAATCCGCCAACGATGTTAAAACACTCTCTCCCTGCTCTGTGTCTGTTTTTCCCCTCTGTAACCTCTTCCCGGTATGCCGGGTATATTTAGCAAGAATATTGGCACATTACACATCTAACAATTTATCAGAGCAGCTGCCTGCTTACTGCTCACATGGCCGTCATAATTCAGCTTATTGTTACACGACAGACCACATAAAAAAAGTAACAGAGACAAAAACGATAAAAGAGGTTTCAAGAATTATTGTGCCATGGAAGAAAACCTTCATCTCTCTTCGTTGCTGCATTTCTTTAGAAAGGCAGCCTTGCTGATAGCCACTTGCACATAAACCTTGTCATATAGCTGATCCAAAAGCTGAAAGTAAGCAATCCTCCATGTTTTCATGAACAACATTGCACAGAATACAGTCCAGAGACCCATCACGAATCCTGTGCTCATGCTGAGGTACAAAGATGACCGACCACCATCATGCTCTTGACTAACATTTGGATTTGTTCCATTCATTGAGCAATTGTTGAGAAGTGGAGGGCCACAAAGTCCGGGATTGCCGATATACATATACTGATTATTGAGTGTCTGCAGCTGTTGTCCTGAGGGGATTCTTCCTGATAAATCGTTGTAGGACAAATTAAGGCAACTCAAGAATGACAGATCTGATAAGCTTGACGGTATTTCACCAGTGAAATAATTGTAAGATAGATCAAGGGATTCTAGTTCCCTTAAAGCACCAATATCATCTGGAATCGGTCCACTTATTTGGTTGTTAGAGAGATTCAAGCTCTGAAGTCCCTTGAGTAAAGATAGTTCCTTCGGAATGTATCCGGTGAAACTATTACTTGATATGTCAATCAACACAATATGTTTTGTGGATTCATGGGTATAATTAAGCTCTCTGTCTTTTATGGACGTTGATATGCTATCACTAGTGTAATTGCTTGCAAAACTGTCATTTGAATCTTCTGTCATGGCTCTCAACTTTGCAAGAGATGAAGGTATCCTTCCTGATATATTGTTGTGTGCTATATCCAAATAATGAAGTCGCACAAGCTTTGTTAACTGCTTAGGAAGGTGACCATGAAACATATTTGATCTTAGTATAAGCACCTCTATCTTGGGCAATTGTTCTGCTATCCATGTTGGCACACTGCCAGAGAATTTGTTGTGCGAAATGTCAAGAAAACTTAAATCTGCGGCATTAGGAAAGAAACGAGGGAATTCACCTGACAGGTGGTTATTTTTCAAGTCTACCATAAGCAATGAAGAAGTGTTGTGTGTACAGTGTGGAGAATCCCCTGTTAGTTGATTGTTAGATAGGTTTATTTCAAACAAAACATAGCACACGTATGCTGGGATGGTGCCTGTGAAATAGTTGTTGTAAAGAAGCAAATTCGTTAGCTGAGGAGCTGTGAGATTTGCTGGTAGCTGTCCTGACAAAGAATTTCTAGATAGATCCATTACTTGTATGAATGGCAGCTCCAACTTTGCCGGTAAAGTACCGATGAGTTGATTTCTTGACAAGTCCAAGCTGGAAGCATTAGCAAACACAACCCAAAACCAAGGTGGAAAAACATCATGTATCTTTGTGTTTGAAATATCAAATTCACGTATGCCAGTTTGCCATTTCAGCCATGCAGGAAACTGAGGCCCCATGTCACATGACCCAAAATGTCCTTCAGTTAGTCTAAATGGAGGTACCCAATCTTCAGTAAAATCTAATTTTAGTGAGTTCTGTGAAAGGTTTAGATAGTCAAGCTGCACCAGACTTGCAAAAAAATCTCTCGAAAGGACGCCGCTGAAGTTATTCAAGCCAAGGCTCAAGTAATTCAAATTACTAAGCGATCCAATATCATCAGGTAGTTCACCAAATAGCATGTTATGAGAAAGGTCAAGATGAGTTAAACTCCTCAATTTTCCTATCCCAAAAGGTAGGGAACCAACCAGCATGTTTTGAGAGAGGTCAAGCCAACTTAGATGCTTCATATTTCCTATCCCGAGAGGTACTGAACCATTCAGAATGTTCTGAGAGAGGTCAAGCCAATGTAAACTTGTTACGTTTTCTATCCCTGAAGGTAAACTTCCATTCAACATGTTCAGAGAGAGGTCAAGATAATTGAGACTCCTCAGGTTTCCTACCCCAGAAGGTACAGAACCAACCAGCATGTTCTGAGAGAGGTCAAGGTAACTTAGACTCCTCAGGTTTCCTAATCCAGGAGGTACATGACCAACTAGACTGCTCTGGGAGATGTCAAGGTAGTTGAGATTGGTTAGATTTCCTATCCAAACTGGCAGCTGGCCAGTCAAATATGCACCTTGAAAGTCTAGCTTACGCAACTTGTTCCATGAACACTCTAGTAACCTCTTCATCATATCCAAATCCACATCGATATAGTTGAAGCTTAAATTCAGTAACTGCAAATTACATAGATTTGGCAAGGTCGTCGGCATGATACCTGATAGGAAATTGAAACCCAAATGTAAGACCTCAAGGGAGGACATGTTTCCCAGTCCATTAGGGATGGCGGGCCCAGATAACCCACAACCACTGAGATAAAGCTCTTTGATGGTAGTAACATCCCAAAACCAGTTGTCTTGGAGCGAAGAGTAAAATGTACTATAGGACAAATCAAGGATTTCAAGATGTGTGAGGTTCGAATGGGGTAATATAGTTGAGACTGTGCTGCTAATCGGTTGCGAAAAGTAACAGTTACAGAGGGAGAGGGTTTTCAGATTAGGCAGCATGTTAACCTTGCGATCCCAATCTCCTGCGGAACTGAGGTCCAGTCCGCTCATATCGAGACTCTCCAGTGAAGAGAGACGTGGCAGCCATGAAAGATCTGAAACTTGAAGGTAACCACCATATCTAAGATCAAGGTACTGCAAGCGAGAGAGGTTACCAAGCTGTGAAGGTACGCTCCCCATAAAATCCCCATATGAGAGGTTCAGATACCTTAGGTTGCTGAGGGTACCCAGAAACAGCGGTATACTTGTCTGGTTGAAGTCATTTAAGCTGAGATCCAAGTACCTCAGATGGCGTAAGGCAGAAATGGAGGAGCTCATCTCGCCTCGCAACACAATCGCTTGGGAATAATTGTCATCTCCATGGATGTCAAGCTTGACAACATGGCCGGTTCGGTTGTCGCACCGAACTCCCTTCCACTGGCAGCAGTCTACGCCTCGCCATGACGAGAGACGGCCAGCAGGGTCAATGAAGTTTTCCTTGAAGGAGATAAGCGCCTTCCGCTCGCTTGCAATGCAGCCCTCGCCTGAGATCGGCCTTGCATGAACAGAGGAGGAGGACAGTGTGTGGGTCACGAAAAGGATCAAGAGGATTGCAGCAGCTCCTTGGGGACAAAGCATCAGGCGAGCAGACATTTTGATAGCCTTGTTCTTTTTCTTTTTTGTGGCTATTTGCATATAAGATAGGGGAAGAAATAAGTTATTGGGAGTAGCAGGCAAGTTATATCTATTTATGCTTGAACTGATGGGTATGAACGACTGGTGGCGCAACAAGTTTGGTGAGTGGTGCATTAGTGCATTACTGAGTCAAGCTTTATTGAGGTCAGTGGGTGCAAAGCTGCCCGTTCTTTGCTCGAAGTTGGCCGGGAGGCATTGGCACTGCCTGGGTGCAAGAAAAGTCTACACTAGTGCAAGTGCATGACACCTTTGATCTAGAAGTTCGCAACATAAGCTGGATATCGACCGGGCGGGCATGACTGTGCGACCAAGAGCACAACGATTGTCGTCCATGGCGTTTGACCGTTTGTTTGTCTATAAACCGTTCACAAGTGGCAGTCACCCTGTGAGTCTGTGGCATCCTTCATTGCCGCCGCATGCCTCGCTGTCAGCACCGTCGAGAGTCGAGACCATGGCTGATCAGCGGCAGCTGTTTTGTGTGATTAGGATTTTTTTAGATAATGAATAAGAATTTGGCTTTGACCTTCAAAGAAGGCTACAGCACATTATTACAAGAGTTGCAGCACATCCGTCTGCTCGAACAAATAGGAAAAAACCGGACAAAGAGGTGTGATTAGGATGATTATTAAGATTACTTACAATTGATTGGATTGTTTCCCCTTGAAGAAGCTTGTATGCGCTTTGTGCTGTCCATATCCCCTTTTTATTTGGTTTCCAGGCTAGGATATCTGGACCTCCAGCTTGAGATAAAGGGATCTGCATTGCATGATTTACAAAAACTGGACTGAAGATAGAAGGCGGTAAAAAAAAATGTGAAATTCCATCTTTTTGGACGAGTTAGCCAAAGCTCATCAGTAACATTCACAGGTAGCGTTTAGTGCATAGCCTCTTCTTTAATGTGCTCATGTATACTTGTCCACTCAGGACACCAAGGCTGATTCCAAATAGAAACATTACCATCAAAGAGCTGCCATTGTACAGCATTAGACAAGATGTGTCTTACCTTAAGGATTGAATCCCAAGTCCATGATTTTGAGCCTCCAGTAGTAGCTATCCAATAAGATGTGTTGGAAAGTACTTACCTTTTAGTAGTTTTGCCCATAATGCTTCAGGGTCATTCAACATTCTCCAAGCAAGACCTGTGATTAAAGATTCATTCAAGGAAGCTAAATCTCTAAATCCTAAACCCCCAGCTCCTTTAGGGATACAAAATATATTCCACGCCGTGAGACAAAGGGGGTTTTTTGCTGTTAATCCGGATTATTGCCTTTCCACCAAAAATGCCTGATAATAGACTTGAGCTCCTCTGTTAAAGATTTAGGGAAAAGGACATGTGACATAAAATAAATATATAGGAAGGGAAGAAAAAGACAGATTTGATAAGAGCTGACAACCAGCATGAGAAATCGTGTCTGCCGGCACGTCATACACTTCAATTTTTGCTAGACCAGAAAAGGCGGGTGAAATCAATCTTGTTTTCGGTCAAAACTTGACAACAGGGCACGTACCAGTCAGTTTCCCCATCCCTCACCTCAAGCAGCGCCCATGTCAGACGATTGAAAAATGTTATTGCTCTCAGTAAAAAGTGAAAAAGGGTCATTTCTGAGCTTGATTCGGATGTTGGCGATATCAGAAATTATTGGATTGATAAACCATGTGCTTAAGAGTTACGATCAACGATAGGATCCTACATCTTGATGAAAAATATTAAATATACCACAATCATTATTGGAGGTGTCGTCTCTAGAGGCCCATCTTAGCCATTGGCACTACTAGTGTCACTGTTAGTCAAGGAGGCTGTGGCGGTGCGGCAAGGCGGCTTGATACAGATGGCAAGAAGGAAGAAGGAAGGGGGTTGTCGAGCTCACGCGAAGGTTACTGAAGCTATGGTGGCAGTTAGAGGTTGCCGCATGGGTGTTATTTTGGCTGCTTGCAGCGGATCGCGGCGGCTGGCGTTGCTTGGCAACTCTCAGTGTGGCGTGGGACAGTGTCAGAGGATGGCGCTGTAGCAACGACATCGTGCGACGATTTAGCTTGCAGCAGACTGCGACAGGGTTGCTTAGCTTTGCTGAGCAGCTCCGGTGTGGTACATCGTCGGAAGATGCGCAGGCTACAACTTGGCTCGCCGGCGTCGCGGCGGAAACCTTATGCGCGGGGAAGCAACGAGCTGATGTCGACATGCGGACGCGGTTCTAGTGCTTGATGGGGATAATGGGAAACGGGGCAACACTGCTTACCTTCCAACGACGACTTAATAAACGGATTCGTGACATAGTGGCGGATGTGGCGAGGCCCCCATGTGCGTGTCTTCGAGGCGACGAGGAGGAGTCCAATGGCGGGCGTGGCGAGGCCCCCGCGCGTTGTGTTTTCGTTGTGGTGACTGTGAGGCAGCCTTCGAGAGGTCAGGATCCGGTGCTTTTCACTCTATCGGATGGTGTGTGGTGCGACAGCGACATTTCGGCGATGTATCTTACATGGCAGTGTTCTACTCGGTGCAGTGCAGTCTGTCTTCTTAGGTTCCTTATCGGCATGGGATCAGGGTTTGGATGGCGACTACTTTGTTAAGAAAACTCGTAACTCGCAAACTCGCTCGAACTCGCTCGTTATTGGCTCGGCTTGGCTCTACTCATTAGGATTTTTAAACGAGTTGAGCCAAGGGTTTAGCTCGGTCCTATAATGAGCCGGCTCGGGCTAGCTCGCGAGCTGCTCGCGAGCAAAAACGAGTTGAGTTGGTTCAGTAGCCCAACTATCAAATGGAATTGGAAATCAGGTTCAACAAACCCCTATGGGCTACACACAAGGCCCCTCACGCACATCAACATCACAAACCCTATCCATCCACCTGACACCCCCGTTCGTTCTCCCACACCACGCCTCACACACGCATCGGCCGCCACCGCTCACCATCTTACTGTTTATGTATAGGCTACAAGTCTACAACCTACAAGGAAAGGAAAAGGAAAACTGGACATCTACATGTTGCCTTTTGTGTGCTGGTGCTGTGGACATGCATTTTGAGTGTTTTGTTGTTTGCATGGAGTGATGCTTTTATTTAATGTTTAGAACTCTCAAACTCTAAATGAATGGACTTTTTTTCCTCGAATATGCAGGAGAACTGCATATCATTGCATTAAGATAGAAGAAAGGCCAAAATAGCCATACAACACCCACACACACCCTTGCCCAGAAGGGCCTCTATGTTACATTCGCGCCTAGGGAAAGCAGAACGACCATGCCTTTTCAGGCTCTAAAGTCCGACCGGTCCAGCAGCAACAAGGGCACTTAGCCCTTTAGCTCCTACCATCATCCAGAATTCTAACTCCTCTTTAGGGGAGTACAGACCGCTCAATCATGGGAGAGGTATTGTTGAACACGACATCATTCCGTGCCTTCCAAATTGTCCAAGCCCCCAAAACGACCAGTGTGTTAAAACCTTTTCTAGCACCATCCTCCATCATAGTACTAGCATTATGCCACCAGCTAAAAAAGTTTGATTCGTCTTGTGGTGTGACCCCCTGCATCCCAACAATGCTTAGAAGATGATGCCAAAACTGCCGCGCAAAGACACATGATGAGAGGATATGTGTGATGGTCTCGTCCTCCTGATCACATAGAGGGCAAAATGGATGGATTTGGACTTGACACATCAAACATTGATGCTTTATTTAATGTTTGGATTATTGGATACACTATTGTGCTTTGTTCCTTTTATTTTTGTTGTTGGGAGTTCTATAAAATATATATCAATACATGTAAGTACATGTATGTCTCAAGAGATGCTCAATGGTCAATTTTTTTATGGCCTGGCTCATGAGCTAACGAGCTGGCTCGAGCTCGCAAACGAGCCGAGCCGAGCCAGCGTTTTAGATCGTTACCTAAACGAGCTATAACGAGTCGAGCTATAACGAGTCGAGCTAAAACGAGCCGAGCTATAACGAGCCAAGCCAAAACAAGCCGAGCTGGGCTCGATATCCAGCCCTAGTTGGTAGCCACCGTGGTTAAGTTGCGTTCTTGCCTCCGTACGTCCCAATCCAACAGGTCGGAGCTTGTTTATTTCTATTTCTTTTTTTTCTGGCTATGGCCTTCCAAGGCTGTAGTGTTGGTTTTTTTTCTTTATCAATAAAACATGCACTATCTTGTGCGGTTCGTTCAAAAAAATCATTATGGGACATACGTACAAGACAAAATGCAAACTTCATATATTTTATAATTTTTTTAGATGAAGGGAAACAGGTTCGGGCCTTAGCATCCAACGGGTTGGATACCTACAGCCACTGAAAACAAATCAGTCACTTGACTGAAAACTGATGAAAGCCACACACGGCCAAAGCAAAACCCCGCATGCAAGCGGTCCAAAGCCACTAAAAAGCAAACTGCTAGCTTTGTTCAGAAAAACACAAGACCACTTAAGCCTCAATCCTACTCCGGGCACACCAGCCAAACTTGTTGAAAACTTCCAGTGCTGCAGCTTCCAGATTTCTACAGCCGTTCTTCAGCGTCAATATCTCATCCTTTTTCGATAGTTGACCCCACGTCCTACTCCAGTAGGTCGCCCTGAAAATTACCTGCAAAGGATAATTAGAGTTTGATCTTTGTAAGACTACATCATTTTGATTTAGCCACATTGCCCACAATAGAGCTGAGGCACCAATCAAAATCTGACGTTTTAACTTTCGCTGAAAACCCCTCAGCCAATTTTCCATCAGGTCATCAGCGTTCAGAGGTGGCCTCAAGCCAAAAGCAAACTGCACAATCCTCCAACATAATTTGGCCAAATGGCAATCAAAAAACAAATGTTGAATAGTCTCAGTTAAATCACAAAACAACACTTGGTACTCCCCTTTCATTTCTTTTACTCGGGTTATCTTTTGTCAAAATCACTCCTTGTTTTAAGTACCACAGAAAAATTTTAATAATTACTTTGTATATAATTAGTAAGTAATAATCCATACCAGATTTTTATGCTTTGTTACGGTAATCGTTAGACATTGTTTCGGAAAAAAAAAAAGGGGCACATAGTGAGAAGGGAAAAGACAAAGCAACCTAAATTTGTGACACACTGACACTTCCTATTGGGTCACAAAGAAAACAACAATCGTCCCACACAAACTATCCAGGACGTCCAAACTAGCCACGGGATCTGTATGAGCACAAATCAAAAAACATATCTATGTCGAAAAAAATATTCAGTGAAAACCACTTCTTTAATGGAAACATGAAAACCCTCTAAAAACCATACTTAGAAGCTTTCAAAATTTTTGAAATGATCCACATCTATTGTGTATCTATAGAATTATTCTGTTTGAAAAAGTTGAGATGTAAGCCTAATATAGAAAAAAAATCATACAAAAATGAAAAATTATCAAGTGCATGTACACTAGAGGATTAAATTTCTGAGCATGTGTATTTATATGCACCTGAATTTTGTCATTTTCATATGAATTTTTTCAAAAAATGTTTGCATCTTAACTTTTACAACAAAGTATATCTATGGATGGGATACAGATGTGCATCATCTCGTAATTTTTGAAAACTTTTAAGTGTGCCTTTTAGTGGGATTTTCATGTTTTCATCAAAGAGGTTGCTTGCACCAAATATTTTCCCATCTTCGTCGTCCAAATAAGACTGGAAAATGAAGCAAATATTAGGTCGCTGATGTTTAGAATTCCGTTGGACTTTTGACATGCATCGCGGTGGTGGTGTTAGCACTTAGCAGTAGTAGTGTCGCTGGAATGTCGTTCGAAGTGGAATCGGCAACGGCCCACGAAAACTGTGTACTAGCATAGAGAGTATGATTATATTGGTGGGCTGTGATCGTTGTCGCATTTCTACACTATACGAATTATGAGATGGGCCGTGATCGTTGCGTATTGTTACTAGCTTTCATTGCTCGAGTGCTTCGGGCCAACAAAAACGACATAGCACTACTTTAAAAAGAATTGGCTAGCTGATTTGGCCAAAAAAAGAATTGGCTAGCTGATTTTGTCTAAAACAAAGGACTTGGCTGAGATAATTCAGTTACGGTTCAGACACGGTTTGTTCGTTCGACGAGCCCATTGAGTGTCGTACTCGTTCGACGAGCCCATTGAGTGATACGGGACGACGACGATATGCACGATGATCTTGACTTCATTGGCAGCATAGGCATAGCCCCGGTGGTTCGGTACGTACCAAGTGTCCGAGTGCTTGGAGCTCGGGAGTTTGGTCATCAGCTACCGGCGGCGGCATCATATCTTTGCATGTGCCGCCCTCATATGCACCTACAGTATATACAGTACGTAGCCGCGCGCGCGAACATCAGCTCCCGTACGTGTAAAATGTAGTGTATATGTCTTGCATCGATCCATGGCAAAGTGGTAGCTACTTGCGCTGCACGCACTGTTTCTTGCTAGTTCGGCACAGCGCGGAAACGAAACGAGCTGAGCCAGCTAGTGGTACAACGCAACGACGGATCGTGCAAGCGGCTGGAGCTGAAGCCATCAGTACTGGTACTGCGAAACCTGATGCCAGGACGGAGGCGAGAAGTGCGATGCGCCAATGATAGGCTCACCTCGTGCCGGGCCTGATGGGAGAACTGTACGCCCACTACTACAAAAATCATTTTCGAAGACGGTTTTTTTCCATTAACGAAGGCGGTTTTTGCAACCGTCTCTGAGCTGGGGTCTCTGTTAATCGGGCATTAACGGAGGCGGATTTTCAACCGTCTCCGTTAATGGCATTAACAGAGGCGGATTTTCAACCGTCTCCGTTAATGTTACAATAACCGCCTCCGTTAATCGTTCCAGACGAAAATAAAAATGCCGAAAAAAATTGCAAAATTTTTTTTAATTGAGGGAGGCCCTCGTCACACTATTTATCACACTTTTTTTTTTGGAAATTTGACACTATGCGGCTTGACGGGATTCGAACCCGCAACCTCTACCTCACGCGTGCCTCGCTCTACCACTACACCACACTCTCTCATGTGTCCATGCTCTGTTTTGATTCCTATCATATTATACAAAACCAAGTGTAAATTGTGTTTTTGAAGTTTTAAACGAAATCAAATGAAAAAGTTGTCAACTACTGAGTTTTTAACTTTCGAGATCTACAACTTTCATATAGGTCATTTCTCCATCTGATGTCTTTTGCGAAATTTGAATTTCAAATTTGAGAACATTCAAATATATTTTTCGTGGACAAGATGATTTTAAATGAAAAAGTTGCAAACTACAAAGTTTCTTAACTTTTTGAGATCTACAACTTTCATGTTGGTCATTTCTCTATCCAAGATCGTTTGAAAAATTCAAATTTAAAATTTGAGAATGGATTTACGGAGGCGGTTACATTCATTTTAGGAGGCGGTAACATTTTACCGTCTCCTAAAATCGATTAACGGAGGCGGTTATTGTAACACAACCGTCTCCGTCAATCGATTTTAGGAGACGGTAAAATAACCGCCTCCGTTAATCGATTTTAGGAGACGGTAAAATGTTACCGCCTCCTAAATGAATGTAACCGCCTCCGTTAATCACTTCTATTAACAGAGACGGATATTTTTTTAAACGTCTCGGAAAATGTTTTGGCAGTGTCTCCTAAAATGTTTTTTAGTAGTGACCCCGATTAAAATCGGCCAGCAGTCGTGGATCAGGCACTGTAGCTGCTGCTGCTAGCTGTGGACCAGCTGCGTAAAGAGGGCAACCGCATCCCAACGGCCAAGTCCCGGTAGGCGGTAGTTAGGCTGGCCGTGCAGCCGCAGCAGCGCAGGAAACGCATCCATGATCCATGCATGCCTCGCTTGCTGGCTTGCTGCCTCTCCTGACTCCTCGATCTACTGATGATAGCCTCATCGAGCAGATTCGATCGCCCATGCACGACGCTCTGGTCCCGCTTGGACACGCACGGCACGGCCATACGGGCAGGCATGCATGGGCCACGGAAAACACGGAGCTACACTCATGTCACGATGGTCCAGGAAATACCTACAGCTGCCATGTTGGACAGACAGCCAGACAGCACTGGTGCGAGAGATCCATCCCATCAGCCTAGTCATTTCGCGGGGGACGGGGGCGGAGACGGAGCCATGATCCCCGGTCGGAGTCGGAGGGCCGCCATGGATAGATGGACAATGGAGATGGACCATGAATGAGTTTTCGGCTCGAGCTCATTATGAGTTAATGTGGAGCTAAGCGCGTTTATGTGCGCGGTTCCAAGTGATTTCTCACGGGTGGATGATATATATGATGCCGATGGTGATACACCACGTTGGCTGATGGCTTTTGTTTTGCCCAAGAAGAGGACACGGGGATATTGCCGGGGCGTGGCATGCATGCTCAGATTTGGCGACGCAACACAACAGTTTGGAGTTTTGTCCCTTGTTTCTTTCTTTTTTTCACTTGTCCCGTCTTTTCGTTGTGAAGGTTGACGGTACTACAGCCAGTGTCCCCAAGATACCTGTTCGCCCCCGCGTGGGCGGCTCGGGCGGACGGAACAGCAGCCGCCGCCACCGCACCTCCTTCCTCTTCCCCTCCGCTGCGCCGCCGCTCGACCCTGCCACCGGAAGCCCGCATGGCCTGCAAGGACAGCGGCGGCGGGGCTCGTTTCTCTCCTCCTTGTCTCTCAGCGAGCGCGGCCTCCTGGTCAACGAGGAGAACCGCCGGCGAGGCCGGATCCGGGGTCCACGGTGGTGGATCTGCGGCAAGGCGTGGCGGCAGCGGCAGCGCCGACCCCGTGCGGCGACGTTCGGTGGCTGGTCTCCGGGGTCAGACCTACGGCCGCGCGCGTGAGGCGGCAGCGGGGCAGCACAGGGGTCGGCCGATGGCGAGCTACGGTGGGGCAGCAGCGGGGCGATGAGGTGGTGATAGCGGGTCGGCGCGAGAGTCAACCAGCGGTGAGCACGCCCGGGTGGCCGGACAGCTGTGGGCGGAGAGAGAGGTGGAGTGGCGGCGGTTTGTTTAAAGGTGGACGAGATGCGGCTGGGAGAGTGGAGGAGCGGTGACGGCACCGCCCCGGCTGGACCGCCTTGGCTGTGATTCGGAAGCGCCGAGCTGTGAGCGTGCAACAGGGGGAGGAGATACTCCGGGCGTAAGCCCTCACCGGCTCCGTGGCCGGTGGACATGACGGCGGCGCCTCAGGGCGTCGCTCTCCCCGCTGGGGCGTCATGTTGGAGCTTTGACCCGGTTGCGCGGGGTTCTCTGGGTGAAAACTCTGTCTAGTTTCTGGACGAGTGACGGCGGCGCTACTAGCGTCGTACCCTCCTTGGAGGCGTCATCTTTAGAGACCCATCTCCAGTTTTTCGCACTTCTGGTTTATCAGCCATGGGCGGCCGTAGCTGAGGTTGGCCATGTTGCCGCTTGACAAGCTGGACGAGTGTTGTTGAGCTCACGTGGAGGTGTCCGCGGCTAAGGTGGCGATCGGAGGTCATCGCATGGCTGTTGGGTTGGCTGCTTGCAGCGGACTACGGCGGCTGACATTGCTTGGCAACTGTCGGTGCGGCGTGGGACTTGCGTCGGAGGACGGCGCTTGCGGCATCAACACCTTGGGATGACTTAGCTTGCAGCGGATTGCGGCGGGCTGTCCAGCTTGGCTGGGCTACCCGGTGGGGTACATCGTCGACAGATAGCGCAAGCGACTTCTTCGGCTCGTTGGTATGGCATCAGAGATTATCCGCGCGGGTAAAGCAGGGTTGTGAGCTCGACTTGTGGCGACGACTCGACGGGTTGACAGAGATCTGGGGAGGCGGAGCAACTTCGCTCACCACTTGACAACGACTTCATGAACGGATCCGTGACAAGGAGACTGAGGCGGACGTGGCGAGGCCCCCGCATGTGGTGTTTCCATGAGGCGACGAGAGCGAGGTGGAGTCCAACGGCGGACGTGGCGAGGCCCCCGCGCGTTGTGTTTCGCGGTGGCGACTGCGAGGCGGCCAGTGAGAGGTCCGGATTCGGTGGTTTTCATCTTGTCAGTGGTGTGTGGTGTTGCAGCGGCACTACGGCGAAGGGTCCTGCACGGCGGTGGCCTTCTCGGTGCGGTGCAGTCTGCTTCTTTGGCCCTCTATCGACGCTGGGTCACGTTTGCAGGTTTCGATAATTTTGTGGGTGAATGCTGGTGGTTGTTGTGTCTCATGGGGGGAGTGGTAGAGGTCCAGGTCGATGTCCCAATCTGACCAGGCAGAGTTTTGCAGTGTCGATGTCTCAATCCAACCCGTCGGTTGTTAGTTTCGTTTTGCCTGATTATGGCGTTCCAGGGACATAGTCTTGTATTTTCTGCTATATCAATGAAATGCACACGTCGTGTGCCGTTCCTTAAAAAAAAAATGGTTGACGGTACTGGCGTGTACTGCTCCATGATGCTTCTGAATGATTATAGCCTTTATAGGGGGGTGCTGAAGTTTTAATTCGTTCCGCATGGGGTTAGAGTCAACTCATACAGAACTCGCCACTGTGCTTCTAATTTTTGTCGGTATGCGCGCCAAGTTGCCATCTGCTAATCACACATGGATTGGTACTATAGTTTTCTACTGTTGATCTCGCTCATCAGTTCATCATCACTTCATCAGAGGGTTAGGTGTGTGTACTGGTAAACAGCAGAAGGACATGTGCGCCCGCCAAACTAGGAGTACGGGAAATATTCGGGCGATCAGGTACGCACGCTGGCTGTGCATTCTGCGCGTGTGTGTGTGTATCACAGTGGGGTGCTTGCGGAGCTGCTACATGGAAATCGTGTTTGCGTCAGGACGAAATTCAGGACACCACGTTTCCCTTCAGTGGTGGCTAAACTAGCTAGTCGCACCATACTAGTGGAGAGAGAGAGAGCCCATGTGGCAATAGTTTCGCTGATCTGCTCTGATTGAATCCCCTCGATGGCTTGACTTGATCCATCAAAGATTCCAAGCGCCCGTAATAACAAAGACAAAGAGCAGCTCCTCCAACCAGCACATGATTAACCGACACCTTTTGCGCTGCACGTACTCCCTCCGTTCCAAAATAGATGACGTTATGGGATGCGTGCCGGTCAAACTTTCTCAACTTTGACTAGATTTGTAGAAAAAACGTGCAACATTTTCATCTCCAAATAAATTTGTTAAAAAACTAGACTTAAAGATCTTTCCAATGATACTAATTACTTAGCATAAATATTTATATATTTTAATATATAATTGCCGGTATTTTGAAAATGTTGACTTCTCGAGAAGCGAGAATGACATCTATTTTGGAACGGAGGGAGTACTTTTAACCGTATACTCCCCGAAAATTCAAAAAAGTTACTCGTACACGAGGCCAGAAGTTCATCCAAAGGTTTGCCTCGCTTTCTCCCATCCCCACTCCATGCAGAGTAAAAAATGACCAGTACGGAATTTGTCACTACTCCGTGCTAGCAGGGTGCTACCAGACAAGAGCTTGCCAGGCAAAAGGATCCGTGGCGCGACGCTGCGAGTGAGCAGACAAATTCAGACCATCAAATCGCACCCCCAAACAGGCCAGGCCATGCCAGGGGGCGGCCTGGCCTCGATCCCGCTATCCGCGCATCCACACGCGCGAGACCAGACACGGGAACGCACGCTCCCACGCTGTCCGCCATGCATCCCCCGCTCCCGCTTCCCGAGCCCGTGCGATCCGCGCCCGGAAGCGCACAAAAAGCGGCGAGGCACGTGCCGCGGTGCGCCTCGCGCCGTTGCCCGTCGCCCCGGCCGGCCGCCGACCCCTCGCTTAAACAAACCGGCCGGATCCGGCCGCACGCACGAGATCGCCCGGTGTAAAATTGAAGAAAAATACTGCCTGCCGGGCGCGGGGCAGAACAAGACCGCGCGCGCCTTGGCCTTGTTTGTATTCGGGCTCAGCGTGCGCTTCCGTTCGGCGACAGAGGCCGGTAGCCACGATAGCGCGCCCGTCGGTCGCCGCTGGCCAACCCAACGGCCGGACAGAGAGGGACGGGCCCAAGCAGCCGCCGCCGCGACAAGTCTCGGAGAAGGCGATGACGAGACGACGACGAGACGAGCGGTGTCTGCTCTGCATGCCACCCTGGAAATGCTCAATTATTGTCCGCTTCCTCGGGCGGCAGACACCGCAGAGCGGTGACGAGTCGCACTCGGCGTTAATTAACTGCTTCGGGGGGTTTTTTGTCCTTTTCGTCCGGCGCGTGAAGCCAAGAATCTAGCGCCGGTACACGGAACATCATCAAGTCACCAACGAACGACTTGAGGGTCAGATTTGCGCCGGTGCTCAAGCCGCAATGCGTGCCGTTTGGGTCTCGGGAAGGTTGGTTGGTACGGTGCTCCAGGTCTTCCTCTTTGACTAGATTTTTCAAGGACACGGCACGGCTGCCTGATTGGACGAATCATGAATATTGATCCTTGATTTTTTTTAAAAAAAGTCCATTTCATGAAATATTAGAGTTATAATCCATTTACTACTTATGTAGGAGTTGATTCTACTGCACACCCTTGCAGTACTGTGCTAGCAACCCCAAAGGTTCAAGGGAACTTTGTCCACAGGGCATCGCCAAAGCGCGATTTTGTGTCCAGCACATCGTCAAAATCGATTTTGTCTGCAGCACATTGCGAAAGAATGCTTTGGTCCGTAACACACTGAATCAAATAAATTAATCTATTTTTCCTGAGAGAAGAGGTAAAAATACACTTTTGCCCTTGGGCCCTACTGGCTTGTTGCCTTTCTTCCTCGGGAAACGTATCATATGAGAACTTAATTCCTTACGATTCCCGTAAGAACTATGAGAACTCACATCTAGACCACGTGATCTTGATCCAAGGGAGATGTGTGAGGGGGGATTTGCAAAAGTATGATTAGCATGCATTGCAGGGGGTGGTGATTTTGCAAATCCCTCCTCCCACCTCTCCCTTTGGATCAAGATCATGTGGCCCAGATGTGAGTTCTCATAGTTCTCACGGGAATTGAGTTCTCGCAGGATACGTTCCCTTCTTCCTCACCTCAGTTCCCCTCTGTTGTGCACTCTCCCTTCATTCTCTTCGGCCTCTCTTTTTCTTCTCCCGCTAACTTCGACTGTTGCTCCTGCCGTCTTGCGAACTCCCTACCGCCCACCAATTAAGCTCCCTGCTTCCTACCCTCTCCCTCTCGACGGCCGCCGTCCCCCACGCTCTCTCCGTCCCGTCCACATGCTCGGCGTCGAGGCCACATCGAGCCGCTTCGCTGCCCGCACGTGCTCCGCCCCTGGCCGCGGCGAGCAACGTCGCCCGAGCTCGCCCACCGCCGCGGCCCGCACGTGCCCCTCCCGGCCGCTACAAGCCGCACCGCCCAGGCGGTAGAGGAGTTGGGAGTCAGCGCCAGCGGGGAGCACGAAGAAGCTGGAGGTAGATGAGAGCTCTTGCTGCTAACGAAAACAAGAGAGAGATAAAAAAAGATGACATGTGGGCCCCGTTATGGGAGAGAGAGGAAAATGACACGTGGGACCCGTTTGCAAGGGCAAAAATGTCTATTCACATCCACCGTCTCTTCTCCAAGCTTGAGAAATTACAATTTTAATCCAGATTGTGTGTTGCAGCCAAAATCCTATTTTGGTGGTGTGTTGGAGATAAAATCAACTTTGACAATGTGTTACATGCAAAACCACGTTTTTGCAATGTGATGTGGACAAATTTCCCAAGGTTCAAAATCTCTACTACTAAAAAGATTGTAAGGTCATCGTCCACCTCTCCATGCCCCCCGCCTTCCACCAATCCCCCACAAGCGCGGCCGTGGGGCCCATGTCCAAATAAACAAACCTCAGGCTGCCGTAGGGGAGGAATCGCATCCGTGACAGGACGGAGCGCCGTCGCGCTGGCCCGGGGAGCTGCCGCTGGGAGGAGGCCGGCAGAGGAAGGGGCCACGAGGAGCCGCCGCCGCCACAAGATCTCCACTGGCGGAGGCGGGCGCGACGGAGAGGGAGGAGGAGGTGGCGCCGGAGAGTAGGCGGAGGAGATGATGGCGGTGCAGTGGGGAAGAAAATAGAGGAAGGAAGAAACAAGAAATGGAGGCCTATCGTGGCACCTGCTCGCTGTTGGAGAGGAGGGGCTCTGCGGTTGTTGCCCATGAACGGCGCCACCAGCTCGCCTTCCTCGCCTCCGTCTCCCGCTCCCCCACCGCGAGCTCGCACCACACCGCCGGATCGAGCTCGGGGGCGGAACCGGCCATGGGCGCGGCGGAGCAGAGGAGCAGGCCGAGCCGCCCACGGATCCGCCAAATTCGTCGTCTAGCGCCGCGGGAAGAGGCCGCCGCCCGCCTGAGCTTGCGCCGCAGGAAGAGGCCGTCAGCAGCTCCACCTTCCCCGTCGTTGCGCCTAGAGAGAGAAATCGACGGATGCCCTCCACCATGGTCGACACACCACCTCACCTCCGCCGGCCAAATTCTGCATACTCGCTTTTGCATTCCCAAATCGCCCACGCCTATACCTCGGACGCCTCCTGAACTATGCCCCCAACATCTTCTCGCCTAGCCCTGGTCACTACTTCGACGAGGATTTCAAATCCCCCGGCTGCTGGCCACTGCCATGGCCGCCCTGCTCGTCGTCAGCTCGCCTCCAATCTTCTGCCGCGGGCTCTGGGTGCTGGTGCTGTGGGTGCCCCTCTCCATTCTCCACTGCCTCTTTCCGCACAACGACTGGCTGTAAGGATCCGGCTGCAAGTGAGTCTCACCAAGCATGTTTTTCCTACGACACTAGCGAGGGAGGTGAAAAGTAAAGAAGCTAGCTACATGTTAGTACTTGTGCATTCCAGTCTTGTTATTTTCATAGAAAATAATGGTTAATCTATTTTATAATCATGAAAAAATTGCATTAGGCTACCCTTGTGATGTAAACTTTTGATGACTAGAAAACGTAGTTAGAGAAAAGGGGGGAAATTAAAAAGAGAGAATAAGGGGAAAAGGAGAAAAAAAAGAAAAACCATTATTATTTAATTAAAAAGTTGTATTACTAAACTATTGTAAAAGGGAAAGAAGAGAAAAAAGAAAAGAAAATGAAGAGGAGGGAAAAAGAGAGGAGATGGTTGAATAAAATACAAAGTAGTCGGTATAAAAGTTGAGACATAGAGGTTGAAGGGCGTGGGAGAAATTGGTATAGAGTATAGAATCTCGATGATATCAGAATGAGATATTCCTTATAGAGGTTGACAAGCGCGGACAGCCTTACTGTGCATTTCCTTCGCGTCTCATCTCTCCCTCCCTTCCCTGTCCTGCCATCTTGCCGGCTCTTAACTTTCCTAGGCGATGCTGAAAAAATTGTACTCGAAGTTTACTATAAGATATTTGGTATGATGCTTCTCTGTATGTTGGCATGTTGTAAAGTGGATGATGCTTATTTCCCATCCTCTTTACCCTGTATATTTCTACTGAAATATGTGGCTTAGATGATTGTAAGTGTGCATGTTATCTTTAGCACGTGTCTATTGTTTTTTTGCAAAGTTTTTGACAACCTGACATACAGCTCTCTTGAATGACATGTAACTGACATCACAATGAAGATTTTATTGTAAGGGATTAATACACAATGTTAGTTCAGTGTAGGGTGATAATGGCTTCGCAATATCTTGTGCAAGTTGGACCTTTTTGCCAACGTGTTTAGTCTTGTCGATTAACATTTTGCTTTTGTATCACAATTTTTTAATAAATAGTTGTAATTTTATTTAACTTTATATGCCCGTAGCACGCACGTGCTAACACCTAGTTTAAGAGTGAAAGTAGTGCTTCATGGGCTGCCGACAGAGCCCTGATTAGAAATCGATGACCTAGCTATCCTAGGTTGGAAACACAAGTCGTCGGGAAAAATAGAATCCCGGAGCTTGCTTTTGCCGCGCACGAGACAAAAAGTTGATGAGCACATCAGCTCGAGCTGCCAATGCATGAACGTACCGGTCCCAACCTCCGAGGTATAAAAGCAGAAATAATTGAGAAAAGCCCCTCCTCATAGGCCATGTTTAGTTCCCACCTGAAATATTTTCATCCATCACATCAAAGAAGAATATTTGATGCACGAAGTATTAAATGTAAACGAAAAATATGAAAAGTTATATGGATAGACTGTAAATCGCGAGACGAATCTAATAAGTCTACTTAATCCATGATTTGCAACAGTAATGCTACAGTAATCATCCGCTAATTATGGATTAATTATCCTCTAATTACCATCGTTAGATTCGTCTCGAGATTTCCAACCTATCCATATAACTTTCCATTTTTTCGTTTACATTTACTACTTCTAAATTGATAAAATCAAAATCCGAAATATTTTCACGAAATGTTTTCGCGAACTAAACACGCGCATAATCCAAAACGTTCCCCCCGCCTTAATCGCCGTGCCGCTGAAGCAAAACCCCCTCGAATTCAGCGGTGCTGTTCCCACCAGAATTTATTACCCCCCGCACCCCTCTCCCCGATCTCGCTTCTTCCGCCCCTCCGGAACGCGAACACGATCCGCGGCGCCTGGCGCTGGGCCCGGCGCGGGCTCAGCCGTGACGCCGTCGCAGACGGTGACGGCGACGGCAGTTATGGCGGAGCCGGACGTGACGACGCGCCGTGACGTCGACGTCGCGACTGGGACGGCACAGCGAAACGGCGTGCGCTCTCGTGGTCGTTGTGGACGGGCAAGCCATGTCACCATGTGGGCCCGCTTTGCACGTTCAAACTGCGGTGAAAGTTCACGGGTAAGAAGAGCCCAAGCGGTGCGGGGCTATTTACGGAGGCTGCCACTTTGCCGTTGCGCTGCCGGTGCTGCCCCCTCCTGCTCGCCCTCGCCTGGCGCCTCTCTCTGCGCGGGAAGGTGAGGCGCAGGATTTAATTAGGGCAGGGAGCCTCATGGGCGCACAGTTTACGCACGCTTCGCCACTGGTTTCCGCGCAATTTCCAAGTACTATTTTCTGTTTTAAAACGTGGTTTTTTAAATTGCTGGTGGGTACTGCTCGGAGCCTCGGACGGCACCGTCGGCCGGCATCAGCATGGTACGGGGCGAAATCGTATGCAGAGCCATCGTCATCCCTGACGAAATGCATCTTCAAAATTCAAACCTCCTCCGGCAGTGAGAAATCATTTTCAGGGAGAGCAAAAAATAAAGAGCTGAATTGAATCGATGCAAATCGAGCCGCGACGAAGAGGAGGACCCTGCCAATGTACGTCCTGGATGTTGCCAATGTCCAAAGAGAAACCTACGCTTGTGCGCCATGCGACTTTACGGGCAGAGCAGATCCTGCGCCTCCCATTTTGGATCCATGTCGCTCACGAGCGCGGCCGCCCGAGGAGCGCCCAGTGGCGGCGATGATGGCGTCTGCGCTGCGCGCGCCCAGCCTGCGACAGCAGCAGCAGCGCAGGACGACGACGACGGGCGTGCCCACGCCTGACACCACACTGCCACTGTGCCCGTGCACCCTGCACAGTCTCGGCCAAAAAGGAGGCGGCCAGGACAGCAGCAGCCGCAGCTGACTGATGAGCGTGCGTGACTGACGATCCAGCAAAAGTCAGGCCGGTACTTCTCGGACAGGTTTTGGTTGACGCTCTTGTCTCTTGTTCGGTTGTTCCTCCTCCTCCGGCCTCCTTTGGACTCGTACGAGCTCTCTTCAATCTTCAGGCAGCTAGTGGAGAGCACGTACGTAGTTACTGGTGCTCCGTACATGTACACTGGCCTTTTACCGCATGGCCTCAACGTGTATACGGCCGGTGATGCAATGAGCAAATACGTGTGGTCGACTGGCGATGCTCTTCAGCAATACTATCAGAAGGCCATACCTTTGCTTGGATTAGCCGTAAACAAAAACTAGTAGTAGTAATCTCGATCAGCATGATGCCCTGTAGTACTAGTGCGGTCCTTAGTTTTGCTGCATATTTATATGAAATCGAGCAAAGATTCCTGCTGCTTTAATTAAAAAGAAATCCACCGCCGCGCCCAGGCTGCTAGTACTGTAGTGTGCTGGTAGTAATACATTTCCAGCCCAGTACATTTCACCTACCATGCGTCGTAGATTAATTCGTAGTAATGCTGCTATAGTAGTAGTATTTACATGCATGCTACTCTTCTCTTTTAACCGTGAAGGAGAGAGATGTGTGCACGTACTGGCCGATTAACGCTTTAACGTCTGGCATGTGCGACGACAACGTTTATATATAGTGGACTGGAAGGATCTTCATGAGCTCAGAGGATACCTCCATGAGCTAGATAGCACAGATTGGATTGGAAAGATCTGCTGCACGCCGAAAGCAAACGGACAAGGGCCCTGTTTAGATGTTTCGTGAAATTTTTTTCGATTATGTTCTCTCACATGCATGGCATATTAAATGTAGTCGAAAAAATAACCCACTAGATGGATGGAGTGTACTTCGCGAGACGAATCTAATGAGCCTAGTTAGGTCGTGATTAGACAATAAATTGCTACAGTAAACATGTGCTAATGACGGATTAATTAGACTCTTTAGGTTCGTCTTGCGATTTACTGACAGAATCTGTAATTAGTTTTGTAATTAGTCTATATTTAATACTTCAAATGTGTGCCCACATACTCGAAAAAAATTTCGCGTTTCATCTGAACAGGGCACTTGGCATGCTATGTACATTTACTGCTAGTTACGGAGTACTACCAGGTAAACTCTCGTAATATACTATGCCTAGCTTGCCATGGCAGATGCATATCGCCATATCGGACAACCGACCATGATGATTCCCAGAATTGACGGTTTGCACATACACACATAGTACACAACGTTGGCCGGTCGGTATACAACATTTACTGGTTTGCTCTACGGAGTACTTTGCTGGGGACGTACCACTTGCCCAAGGCCCAGGGGGTATATCATGGCTTTGGGTACGCACAGGACAGCCGGAACTCATCATGTATATGCGTTTGCTGTACAAGGTGGTACAGAGAGAGGTAGGTGGGAGTAGATACAGGTTGGTGGCACATACACTCAACACTCAAGTGTACTCAACAGTGCCCTGCTCGTACGTAATTACCAAAATCTCCTTAGTGGAGTATGCATCACCGTGAGTCTTTAGGCTAAGTTTATTACTTACTCCGTTCTAAATTATAACAAAAGTTATGAACCTAATAAAATCAAAATGAGTTATAATTTGGAACGGAGGTAGTAATTTAAATCATCGTGAGTAATGACACGTGTACCAAAATCTCCTTCGTGTTCTTTTGCGTCGTCCTTCAATTTACCATTCATTCTTTCTCGTGTACGAGGAGTAGAAGACAAGACACATGTCCTGGTCACTCATCTTGTGTATATACCATGATGAATAATGTGTGTGACATACTCCATCCGAAGGACTCAAATCAATGTCATCAGGTCGTACTAAGACATTGATGCTTCGTAGTAACACACCTGGGCCCTGGCGGTACCGTACGTGGCATAGCATTATAAGCAAGGATGCACTACGGCTAGCTATACTTCGGACTACTGTGTTAAGAGAGCTCCACAAAGTTGTATATGGTCATTGATGATGTGGATAAGTTGTGATAGGTCTGCGAGATGAACGGTTTGCTAGCTAGCAAGTCTCTCCAAGTGAACAGGCGGGCACCCCACACGGGTAATGCGTTGCTTAAGTTGTAAGAATATTTCATTATAATTTAGAACTCTACATAACCTTATGTTAACTTTTTTTTTTTCCTTTTTGTGTCGATTTCTTAAAAGCATATGCGGTTAATTGTAACCAGGCGTATACATGCCACGTTTGATCCCACTTTTCAGTTTGTGGCTGCCTCGTTTGCCATCGCTTTGTGTTGAATTTGGGAAAATCCAATGAGGTCGAAGGGCAATAGGATTAGTTGGTTTTCAATTGGACCTCGTCCAAGTCAGTCCGTCCCATACATTTTACACATTTTCTTTGTGTGTAGCTTGTTTTAAACCAGACTGTCTACACAACTCTAGTCTGATCGAACGACTATTGTTAGTGTTTAGAGGAAGAGGACGTTGTAGTATGAACCACTTTACTATTAGTGTGATGGTATTACTATCATCTTGTCATTAAAAAATATTGTAGAACCGAAAATCTCGACTTCGTCTCTCAATTATGTATCTACAAAGAGTTGCTATCATGTATATGTAAATGACAAAATTTCATATTATCAGAACAATTTTTTTTTGAAAATCCGATCATTTCCTTTACTAGGAAACAAAACAGGCTGTACGAGTACCACAAATAAAACCAACAACTCACACTAAAATAGAAGTATAAGAATCGAATATATAGTTGGAAGCAGCATCTTTAAACCCCCTTTTAGCCTTCCCATACAATTTGAACTAGCTACACATCCCACTTGCTATGCTCCAGGACAAATGCTAGCTAGGCTCATCTGCTCTCAGGTCACCATCTCCACACAAAAGTACACGTGACCATGAAAACGGATAAGCGCCCGCATAAACCCTAGAGACCATCTCCACTGCGTCGAGCCAAAAACCCTGTAAAAAGTTGAGGCAAAGTTTTTGGCAAGCAGCAACAGAGACCAGATCAACCCTGGGATCCAGTGGTGCCAGCATTGGCTGCAAGCAGGAAGCAGCAACTGCAACACAAGCAGCACTGGAGGCGGCAGCCAGCAGCTGGAGCTAAGCATCTTCGTGGACCACGTCCACGAGGACCATGTCACTGCCCTCCCATGCACGGAGGGGGACCTCGCCCGCCACGAGCCACGAGTCCTTTCTGAACCTGCCAGGTGGTCCCTACCTGGGGCACTCTGTTCGCCCCACGAGGGCACCCTCGGAAGCATTTACTCCCGAGGGCGCTCCCCGGCCGTCCGATCGGGAAGCGACGGGGTGGGTCGCGTTGGGCCCGGTATCCAGTGCCAGCGGCCGTTTTTTAAATGCGTTTCTTCATTCAGGCCGTAGGGGCAGAGCTGTTAATAAGGCGAAGGTTGCAGGGCGGGGCGGGTAATCCAGCCGTCGACGGCGATCGGGCGGGCGTGGTGGTGGAGGTGGAGGTGGGAGGAGTTAGTAGTAGCTGAGGAGGTTAGCGCCGCGGAGCAATGGAGGTTTAATTGCTTCGGCGCCCTGGCTCTTTAATGGCCACTCCTTCCAACGCCTGCGCCCCAGACTCCACGCGCCTGCACTGAGGGCTAGGGTTCGCGCGCGGCGCTCGGCGAGGAGGAGAGGTGGCTGCTGCGGTGGCGGCGGCGGTTCGGAGGCCGGGAAGCTAATTCGTCGCCATCCCGTTCTCCGGTGCGTCTCTCGCCCCCCTTCGGCGCCGTCGGTTTCCAGTTCGCCTTCTTCGTTTCCGGGGGTTCCGATTTCGTTCGCTCGGATTGGAGCTGCAGAAATTGGACGCGGTTTTGGGGTGGGGATTTTCCTCAAATTTTTTTTCTTCAGCCGTTCGTTTATGGAATGAAATGTAGCCGAATCTCTCATCGCGTCGCGTTTGGGGGTGGGGATTTTCCCCTCGGGGTGAATTTTCGATCCGGTTTTGTTTAATCCCACATGGAGAGGCCAGTTTTTGAGGCGCAAAGTGCGGCGAGATCTGCGAGGACTGGAATAGTTTGTGGATGGAGGGATTCCTGCGGCGTGCCGGGAATCGTGTGGGCAGGCTAGGCGGGCGGAGGACGAGGCGGCACTGTGCAATCTGACGAGCACACGAAGCCGAGGGCAGAGCAGCTGGGTCACCTTTCCCCGGCTACAGTGGCGGCGAGGACGCTCGCAGCACAGGCGCGGCGCAGCGGTGGTGCTGCCCCCGCCTCCCGTCTGCGGCCGCTCATAAAGGCTGCGATCTTTCTCTCAATCCGCGGCGTCGGGTGGGTCGGGACCCAGCGCACCCAGAACAGGGGAAAAGGCCGCCTCCTTTTAACGCAATCATCTTTACTGGTCTCCGGTCGTGTTGCTCATGCTCGCCTTTTTGGTTCTGCCTGCCAAAGCCAAGCATAGCTGCTGAGCTGCAGCGTCGAACTCTGGTCGCAACTGCCAGCGGCTCGGTACTCCCTCCTATCGCCGTTGCCATTAAAGTTCCCCGGCGCGGTTGTTGTGTTGTTTGTACTAGGCGGTCATCACTTCCAGTTCGCTATAAGCTGCTGCTTTGGCTGCTGCTTCTTGGGTTGTTGAGTGTTCTTGTTTGGGGGCAGTTGGGCTGGTGGCTTAGCGCATCTGGATTTGTAGGCATTGCTGGACCTCGAGGGAAAGGAGATGATGGTGGGCTCTTCCCAGCAGCAGCTGCTGCTACAGAGGAAGGGGAAGGCCGTGGCTGAGAAGGGCGCTGCCATGGCAACTGCAGCGGAGGAGAAGGTGGTGGTGGCCGTGAGGGCGGCCACGAGGGAGATCTCCAAGACAGCCATCGTCTGGGCGCTCACGCACGTCGTGCAGCCCGGTGGAAGCATCATACTGCTCGTCGTCGTCCCGGCGCATACCTCTGGTACTATTTCCTTTCCTCGCGTCTCTAAACCTCCTATGCAATCAACTGCTATCTGCTACTCTTTGTTTTCATGTTTGTCTTTTGTATTTGCTACATTAGGATACCAATTTGTGCTCTTGTGTACGTTTGCTTGCGCTACGAATCATAGCCACTCTAGTTTCAATGATCACCTAATTCCATGGACTTTGTTCAGTAGAGTCGTCAACATTTGGTGAGGCTGTGCACTAGTTGCTTTAACTATCTGCACCTCTCCTTCATTTCAGGCAGGAAGTTCTGGGGCTTTCCTCTGTTTGCGGGTGATTGCGCTAGTGGCCATAAATCTATGTTGGATCAGAAGTATGATATCTCTGAGCTGTGCGATCAAATGATGAAAAAAATTGATGCGTATCATAAAGACAAGGTTTGGAGCCGGACCTACTGCTTATTTAGATGTTTAAATAGTTCGCTGTGTTTAACTTTTTGCCATTTCTGTAGATAAATGTGAAGACTAAGCTTGTTTCTGGCTCTCCTTATGGTGTTGTGGCAGCTGAGTGTAAGCGTGCACAAGCAAGCTGGGTTGTGCTAGACAAGTAATGGTCAATTCCTAAAACCGTATTTTCTTGAATACATTCTACTCGTACTTCCTTTTGTTGGTTTATGTTTGCTTAATTGTATATTGCTGCTGCTCAGGGAGTTGAAGAATGAAGAAAAGCGTTGTGTTGAGGAGCTTCAGTGCAATATTGTTGTAATGAAGCGTTCCCAGCCTAAAGTCCTCCGATTGAATCTTGTGGGATCTCCTGATAAAGAGTCTAAATCAACCTGTGCAATTCCACCTGTACTGGATGGTTCTACAAGTAAAACCGCTACTGATGTTAAGGAGGCACGGAGTTCAATTCGAGGACCGGCTGTAACACCAAATAGCAGCCCGGACTTGGAAACACCTTTCGGAAGTACTGAGGTGGGAACATCCTCTGTCTCAAGTTCAGATCCTGGGACATCTCCATTTTCTGCTTGTGAAACAAATGGTTCTCTGAAGAAAGAGGTTCAAATAACAAAGGGTCAAATCCAGCATTCAGATGTCAATATTTCTGATTCTGACAGTGAATCACTCAGCCCTCCTGCAACTTTCTCCCTTCAGCCATGGATGGCCGACATTCTACAGGGATCTGCATCCTCAAGATCGCTTGGAAAAGGTCCACGGAAAACTCGCACTGCAACTGCGGATGCTTTGCTGGAAAAGATCTCCAAGCTAGATCTCCTGAATGAAATTAGTGCTATGAGATGCAGGTCAGACTTAAACTTCCGTGGAGATGTTAGGGATGCTGTCTCGTTGGCAAGGAGTGCGCCTCCTGGACCACCTCCTTTGTGTTCAATATGTCAGCACAAGGCTCCTGTTTTCGGAAAGCCTCCTCGGTGGTTTACTTATGCTGAACTGGAACTTGCAACTGGTGGTTTCTCCCAAGCAAATTTCTTAGCTGAAGGTGGATTTGGTTCTGTTCATCGAGGTGTCCTTCCTGATGGCCAGGCAATTGCTGTTAAGCAACACAAGCTTGCAAGTTCCCAGGGTGATGTTGAGTTTTGCTCTGAGGTGGAAGTTCTTAGTTGCGCACAGCATCGAAATGTTGTAATGCTGATTGGTTTTTGCGTTGAGGACAAAAGACGTTTATTAGTTTATGAGTACATCTGCAATGGATCTTTGGATTCACATCTTTATGGTAAGAACATTTTCTCTGTTGCATTAATGTATATAGAAAAACTGTTAGTTTTGGTTATGGTACTTGCTGTCCGCAAGTTCATTATGAACCTAACTACTTTGTGTTCCTGAGTTTTTCTCTCCCCGCACTCTTCCTGTTTTACCATTTTCCTTTTGTGTGAAAGAGTCCTACAAACTTGGTGATGTTGACCTATATCTGTCCCTTAAGTTATCTGAAATATCATTCAGGTCGTAACAGAGAAACATTGGAGTGGGCGGCGAGACAAAAGATTGCAGTTGGTGCTGCTCGTGGGCTGCGGTACCTTCACGAGGAATGTAGGGTTGGCTGCATAATCCATCGTGACATGAGACCAAACAACATCCTTGTCACACATGATTTTGAACCGCTGGTATGGTCCTATTTCACTGATTGGAGTGTAAAGTTAAGCATTGTTTTTGCATCTTTGTCCTTAGGCACCTTTCCATATAGGTTATATTTTCTGTATCTAATGCAATCATCAGGCAATACTTATATTGACTTGTGGTGGACTATATACTATATAGTTGCCATTAAAATGTTGTGATGATAGTTGGGGTATTGTTATTTATGGAGGTCAATCATCTTATTGTTTGCTATTACACTTCTCTGCATGATAGGATAGTCGTATTTTGTGTGGATCTTTGTTTAGACTGATCATCTATTGTCTGCTGAACTCTGCCATCATCCAATCTTTTTCTATGGTTCCTGTTGACCTCTTAAATTTAATGGTATGATTGTAAGCTCACCAATAATTGCCCGACAGGTTGGAGATTTCGGCCTGGCACGATGGCAACCTGATGGTGACATGGGGGTAGAAACAAGAGTCATTGGGACATTTGGGTAAATATTGAGATTTGTGACTTTATTCTATGAAATATACCATCATAGGCAATTTCAAATTTCAAGTGCAGCTAACAAGAGAGCTTTATGACTGTCTGCAGTTATCTGGCACCTGAATATGCGCAGAGTGGGCAGATAACAGAGAAAGCTGATGTGTACTCTTTTGGGGTTGTGTTAGTGGAGCTTGTCACTGGGCGGAAGGCAGTTGACATTAACCGACCAAAGGGCCAGCAGTTTCTAACTGAATGGGTGAGTTAACTAATTTGATCCAAGTTTCTTCTGAGTCAAGTTCTTTTTTAATGAAGATACTCAATGATTTTTGAGGATTTTATATGTTCTGAGGATCTCCACACTGTCTAAAGATAACTTGTTCTATATAGCCTGTAATTTTGTGTTGAGCTCATAATATTTGGGTTGCACAGGCACGCCCTTTCTTGGAGGCCTATGCAATTGACGAACTCATAGACCCACGTCTAGGGGACCGCTACTGTGAAAATGAGGTGCATTGCATGCTGCACGCAGCAAACTTGTGCATAAGACGCGATCCGCATTCAAGGCCTCGCATGTCCCATGTTAGTGGCACTATCCTCAACTCTTATCGTTCTTAGCCACTGATAAAACTAGATTGTGTATGCTTACCCCTTCTCTGCCTTGTGAAAAAGGTTCTTCGCATACTTGAGGGTGACATGGTTGTCGATGCTGGTTCTGTTACGGCCAGTAGTGATTCTGGGAGCAGGAGCTGGAGAATGCTGAATGAACAACAACATTACCAGGAGTACAGCAGCCCAGGCCAACAGGATTCACAAAGAGCGGTCGAAGGGAAACGCTCGTTGAATGCTTTGAGGGCCTCTTGGGACCGAGACAAGCAGAGCATCTCCAACAGATATTAGTGCTATTCCCACAATGCCGTGGAGTTGAGATGTTCAATTCTGTATTATTCCCTCGCCCTACCTCCCTGTCTTTTTTTTGTTCGTTTTGTCTTCACTTCGTAGCAATTGTAGGCTGAAAGCTTTTGCTGATACATTGTGCTGGTGTATAGTGGAAATGGCAATAGGTTACAAGTATATTGAGCACCGAGGTAGCTCGTATTTTGTGTATGATGATTGGAGGAAATGCGATGGCAATTGACCATAGTTGTTATGCTTTAGTTTTGATCATATCAAAAGGGCACTGTCTGTAAAGATTGCACGGTCCTTGTTATGATCACATGAGTATGGAGGCTTGATGTCAAACCAGCCAAACTTTCCCAATGCATAGACTATTGCACACAGGATTTTAGTTGACACCAAGACCAATCATTTGGGATTTGGATCTCGACGTGATCGCTATACTGTCGCACACACTTTCTTGAAAAGTACTGTAGCGCTGTTGCATGTACAGAAACCGTGTGGTATCTCCCCACGCTGTTCTTGTCAGTAGCCGTGGTTTTGCGCCCGTCGTGCTACAGTAACCCTGCTGGTTTGCAATAATGCCACATGAGTGGTTGGCTTACAGGACAGGGCATACAGCTGCATTAAACTAAGCTATCATCCCTAAATCCCAACCATTGGCGCCACGGGAAAGATTCAGAAGTTTAAACTTCCAAGTTCCAAATCATACAGCCGGGGTGCTGCTGCCATGGCGCACCTACCCCGCACTGTAACGGCTGCGTCTCGCTCTCGCTGCAGCAGGCGGGCTCCTGGCCTGCTGCAAACGGCGAAAAGATGCTGGCCATGTAGCGCAGCTAGCGTTGGCCCCGGCCCGATGGACTGCTGCGGTGCTGCCCCCCTCCCTGTTTCTGCAGCTGCGGGGGCGCTCGCCTCGCCGTTGCACACGTCCAGAGGCCGGCGTCGCGTCGAGTGGGCACATCACGTCGCGGCAGCATCGACTGCCACTGCCAGGGCGTCGCTCATCATTGCCTGGCGTTCCTATGCGCCCGGCCGGCCGCGCGCAGACGACGGCCGGCCAGGGGCCACGGCATCGGCATCTCCCCTGGCCCCTGCCGCCGTGCGTACGCCGGCCGGCCGGCCGTCCTGTAGGCTGTAGCAACTCGTGTAGTGCTCCAGGCCTCCAGCTAGCTACGGTGGCTCGGCTGGCTGCGGGCAAGAGGCCACTGTGCCGTGGCGTGGTGGTCCGTGCACGTAGGGATGGAAACGGATCGGATTCGCATGGAATCGGATTCGGATATCACCTTTTACCACATTTTAACTCGAATACGAATACGGATTCGAATGTTCTCGAATACGAATACAAAACGGATGTCTCGAATTCGAATACGTATCGGATATTTACACCAGTTGAAAAACAATATTTACTTATTTTCTTTATTAATAGTTTATATTATAAAATTATTATATAAAAGTAAAGACTAAAGTATGAGTACATAATAGTCTAAACAAAGATCACTCATTAATAATATCACATTCATTCATAATTATTTTAATAATTAATCATATAATAAATAATAAAACTATTAATAAATACATATTTTATTTGTGGATGCAATATTTTTATATTAAAATCAATATCATAATCATTAGTAATGGAGATAACTTTTTTTAATTATACACTACCATTATTAATATTTAAATGAACATCATTTGTCATTAATTATAGAAATAACTAACAGTTTCATATGGTCGAATACGGATACTGCCGGATATTGCCGAATACGAATGTGGAATCGGATAGAGAAATTCAACGAAAACGAATTCGGATGTATCCATTTTATTACCACATTTGAATTCGAATACGAATACAGATATCCATATTTACGTTTTAGCGGATACGGATATCGGATAATTCGGATTCCTTTTCCACATTTCCATCCTTACGTGCACGGGTGCGCAGGCAAGAGCAAGAGCAATCATGGCGGAACAGGGGGCGCCCTGGCCCCTGGGGGTGTTTGACCGATGGTACGGTGGGTCGCAGTCTCGCAGAGCCACAACAACTGGCCGGACCGCGGTCCAGCCGTCCTTTGCGCTGCTCCTCGCGCCGTGGGGGCGCTGCAACTGCTGTGCTTGGAAAGATCTGCTACGAGCAAGGATGGTCTAGTCTACTGGCACTGTAAATAATAATTCGGATTGGCAAGTTTTTTTTTTCCCCCGACGAATGGGATTGGGAAGGTATAAAAGTGAAGATTTCGGTAACGAAAGAAAAGAGCGTTCTTGGATTTTTTTACTCTCACCAAACCGTACATTTGAATTTTAGCAAACCTTTTTTTTTCTTTTGAAAAAGAAGCACAAGCACTGCTATGTCATATAAGAAAGAGAAGCATGCAGATCATTACATAGTCAATAGATAACTTAAAGGTCTCGACCAACTGGATATTAGCTAACATAATTAAACTACAGGAGTCTCATCTTCCCTCAAAGCAACCAACCTAATATTAACCTCTTCCTTGATGATCAAGCTGAGAACCTGAGCTGGTGTTGCTGTGATGCCTTTGAAAACGCGACGATTACGTGTCATAGCCTAGTCGGTGTAAACCACTCTTGAATAATAGCTGGGCTGAAAGCCCATTAGATCATTGGGTCTGCGTGCCTAGACGGACCAACGCGCCCTTGTATCAGCTTTGTGTAACCGAGTTCAGAGTGGAAGGGTATCGAAAGACATAAACACTAAACCTACTTCCTCCCCTCACCCAAGCCGCCGTCGCCGGCGCAATTCCGTCCGAGGCTTGCCGGCTCGCCGTCGGCGTAGTTAGGACCGTAACAACTAGTATCAGAGCCTAGTTCTGGTCTCTCGGAAACCACTCAAGTCTTGTTGGAACGGTAGTGAGTTGAGAGCAAGTTGGAGAAATCCTTTTCCAGCTGCTACCGATTTGCCTAAATCCCAAACGCGGTGACCAAGTGCGCCCCAGCGGCTGATCCTGGCTTCTTCCACTACCGCCGCCGCCTCCACAGCCGACCCATCCAGATCCCCAACTCCACCACCACCTCCACCTCCGTCGCCCAAATCCAGAGTACGAGCAAAGAAGATTCCCACTCCAACACTCACCTCAAGGATGACGACGGCCGAGGCGAAGATCAATCTGCTACTCACGGAGATGAAGGCGCTTCAGGTGGGACAACTAAAGCTCACGACATCAGTGGAAGCCCTCCGTTCCCGTAGTGACACCTCCGACAAGGTCTCCATCGATCTCGACGAGGAGATCAAAGCTCTCACATCGCGCATCGCGACGTTGGAAGCGGCCATAGCTTCTTCATCCAAGGCCTCGTCGTGCGGGGAAGAGAGGCGGGCCAACGGCCACAGCGATGAACAATTCCACCAGGGTGCCGATCTGAGGCTGTCGACCCTCGATCCCACCCTGGTCAAGGGTGAGCATTACATGTCCAAATCCGCCAAATTACTTTCGGATTACCTGGATGCTATCAATAGGAAGCCTAATGGTTCTCACGTGTCGTATGAGCATAAGGAGTTCAAGTTACCCAAACTCAGTTTTCCCAAATTCACGTGTGACAATCCTAGGATTTGGAAGGAAAAGAGTGAAAAATACTTTGTTATGTATGGTGTACCTGTTCACTTGTGGGTCTCGTTTGCTACCATTAATTTTAAGGGAAGTGCAGCAGAGTTGTGACTTCAGTCATATGAGGCTCAGCATAGTATAATAGCTGGTCGGAATTATGTCTAGCAATTAAACCGAATTTGGTAGGGATATGTATCAAAATGATATGAGAGATCTCTTAGCCATTAAGCAAACTAGTGATGTTCTTGAGTATGCTGAGCGCTTTGAAAAAGCCAAACACAAGGTTCTTATTTATAACAAGGACATGGGGGAGGTCTTTTTTGTGCAGAAGTTCCTTGATGGATTGAAATTTAGCATTAGCAATGCAATTGCATTGCATAAACCTCGAACTGATGATGCGGCTCTTTCATTGGCCTCAATGCAGGAGCAAATGCTGGAGTCATCCAGTAGAAGATATAACACCAAGGGTCGAGAATACAACAGGAGTGCTGTCAAGACTTCTTATACTGATCCTGTGATCACTCCCAGTCTCTTGGGTGCTGTTCCTGAAGTTGACAAGCCTTAGCAAGATAAGGGTCAAATCAAACCAAAGTGGAATGACAGAGTCTCCAATCTCTAATCCTTGAGAAGAGCACGGGGAGAATGCATGAGATGTGGGGAAAAGTATGGAACAAATCATAAATGTCCTACTTCTGTCCTATTACATGTTCTGGAGGAACTATTTGATGTGTTGCAACTTGAAGATGAGGCTGACACAGCTACAGAAGCACCAGGCAGTAATTCCAGCACTGATGATGAAGTTCTTAGTATTTCTTTTCATGCTACAGCGGGTACAGTGGGCAAAAAGACTATCATATTGAATGGGTTAACTGGCCAATAGGAAACTTTGATGCTTTATAGATTCTGGAAGTGGAGGAAATTTCATTAGTCAAGCTATGGTAGACAGTCTAAAGCTGCCAGTGCAACAAATCGACCCTGTCCAAGTCACAGTAGCCAATGGGGGAAAACTATCTTGTACTACTAAAGTGATGAATCTATCCTGGTGGACACAAGACCATACCTTCACTGCAGATTTCAGAGTTATTCCATTGAGCTGTTATGATATGATACTGGGGATGGAATGGCTTGAAGATCATAGTCCCATGTGGGTTCACTGGAAGCGGAAACAACTTCAGTTTTCTTATCAAGGTGCCAGGATAACACTGCGGGGTGTCAAGGATAATACAAGAGCTTGTGGTTCTATCTCTGCAGAGAAGCTGAAGGGCCTCATAAGAAAGAAAGGATTGGCACAACTCATACAGTTATATCCATTGGCTTTGGTGGCTCAACCTTCACAGAGACTTATTCCAAGCACCAATAGGGTTACCTCGGCATCGGGCTATAGACCATCATATTCCCTTGCTACCCAGGTCCAAGCTAGTGAACATCAAGCCACATCATTACTCCCCAACCCAAAAGGACAAAATTGAACAGCAAATCAAGGAGATGCTCCGGAATGGGGTAATCAGGCCTAGTCACAGTCCTTTTGCCTCCCCGGTTTTGTTGGTCAAGAAGAAGGACGGCACCTGGCGCTTCTGCGTCGATTATCGGCACCTGAACGCTTCAACAGTCAAGAACAAATTCCCACTTCCAATTGTGGAAGAGCTTTTGGATGAGCTAGGAGGAGCCAAATGGTTTACTAAACTGGATTTGTGCGCTGGGTATCATCAAATTCGCTTACGAGAGGAGGATGAATACAAAATGGCTTTTAGAACACACGACTGCCATTGGGAGTTCAGAGTGATGCCATTCGGGCTCACCAACGCACTGGCTACCTTCCAAGCTTTAATGAAATCCATCTTCGCTCCTCTCCTACGGAAATGTGTCCTGTGTTCATGGACGACATTATAGTATACAACAGGTCCCTAGATGAATATAAGCATCATTTGCAGGTTGCAGCTGGTCTTTGAAATTTTGAAGCAGAATCTGCTCTACCTCAAACAATCAAAATGTTCCTTCGCACAAAGTAGTTTGGAATACCTCGGTCATATCATCAGTGCCAACAGGGTCTCAACAGATCCCTCCAAGATTGTAGCAGTTCAAAACTGGCCAACTCCGACAAGTGTGAAGGAACTGCGGGGCTTTCTGGGGCTTTCGGGCTATTATCAAAAGTTCATTCAGAATTATGGGATCAAATCAAAGTTGCTCACAGGTCTACTGAAGAAGAACGTGCCATTCATATGGACCTCGAAACATCAACTTGCATTTGATAGTCAGAAGCAAGCCTTGATTTCGGCTCCAGTGTTAGCACTGCTCGATTTCACCAAGCAATTTACAGTAGAGGCCGATGCCAGTGACAAGTGCACTAAAGAAAAATTAGAAGCAACAGAGGAAGGAACAGCCCAGGCGCGCGCGGCCAGGGCCCCTCCTTGCCGCGCGGCCAGAGGCATTTTTGCCTCTGGTGGCCTCGAAAATTTTTGTGGAAGTCTTCCGTGAAGATTCAAGTCATTCTCTACGAGATTAGAAGATTTCATACTCTTCTCAGTGGTCATTTAATTTTCCACTTCTTCGCTTGAGGGCGAGCATTCGGTCAAGCATGGGGAAGAGAGTTGTCGCATTATCTCTGACCACCGCTGAGTAAGTATCATGTTACAAAGGTTCTAAGGAGCATATTAAAGAAAAAAATATATAGAAAAGAAAGAGAAAGAAAGAAAAAGAAGAAAAAAAGAGAAAAATAAAATAAATGTGCTCCTTAGTTCTCTTTGTTTCATTAAATTCTTGATGCCTAGAAAATATACTCCATACTCAATTATTCCAACCATGTGCAATCTGATAACAAGGACATCATTTGTGCCTCGGGATCACCATTTGCCATTTGCACATGTCCACCATCTAAAAGTGTGTGTCCAGTCTCTTCCTCTCCACAAAGACATTGTTTTCTCATGGCCTTTTTGACTAGTCTCGGTAAATCTAACAAATCTCTTTCTTAGTTTGACAATATTTTGAATATAATGTTTTGCTATGATTGTTTTCTACCTACCAAGCTCCACATAAACCTTCCACTTTCAATATGAGTAGAATAGGTTGGAAATAATCTAGTATAGTTATGAGCAACTTGATGAGATGAGTGTTTCCATGAACTTTTGTAAGAGAACCTCACTTATGTTGGATATGCTTCTTTTTTAAAATTCTTCAAGATGGAACAAGGTAAAGATTTGAAGTCCACTTAAATTTGAGAGTGTTGCATTTATTTCTTATTGTGGCTTGATATTTATTGATAGTCTATCTTCCATAATGAAAAAGAAGTCGGTCACAACTTGAACCTTAATGTTAAATTCTTAAGAGAGAGCAATATGTCTTGTTGTGTATGACTAAGTGCAGGGATGATATTGGAAGGCAACACTGATTTCCCTTTAAGCAAGAATTGACTTACTCGAGGACGAACAAGGTTTAAGCATAGGAGGATTGTTGGCGCTCTTAAATGACACACTTTTAGTGCCTTCTAGGCGGAGTTTTTGGACTAATTCTTATATTAACCCGCCACTTGGCATCTGAAATAACCCCGTTTCCACATGTGCATATATGTTTGGAGGATTTTGATTTACGCAGGTTATCCAGCTATTTTGGAATTAATATGGGCTGAATTCAAGAACTAGCAACAAAACAACAAGATGAAGGCCAAAAGCCCCCATGAAGCTCAAAGGTCAGGGTGCAGGCGGGGCGGGTCGTGGACGGCTGCAAGGCCACCATGCTCGCCGCAAAGTAATCACGCGGGTTTGCGACTGTCCACTAAATCAAGCGACGCGGTTGCTGGCATCCCGCGACTTTTGCGGCAAATATACAGGACCCGCATAACCCGCAACGAGCTCGTCCCTCACGAATATCCACGCTGCCGCCGTGGAGGGGCCCGTCGGGGAGACGATGGCTCCCTGACCCCCTCCTCCTCTTCTTCTCTGGCGAGCTCCCTGGATCCCTGCCATCTTATTCTCCGATCATCTCACCCATGCCATTGAAAGGGGAACTCTAGTACGTTGTTGCAGTACGAGGAGATGCTCACCATGGACCCCGAGCCCTACGAGAACTGGTACCTTCTCCTCGCGGCGGCGTACGGGTCCCCACCGGCGATCGACGTCGCCACCATGGCATCGTACTCGATAAGCTTCCCCTCATGGCTGTCGCCGCACATAGCTGCAGGTGCTCCTCTGGTTGGTCGTGCTATTGTGCCCCAAGTCAGCGATGACTGACGATGGTGCTCGACAGCATCAGGAAGAAGCCGCCGCCCGACGGCGCCGCCGTTGTAGACTGTGGAGCTCGATGACGCCTGGAAGAAGTTGTGGGCGGTGGCGGCGGCACTGCCGAGATGAAGCTACTGCAAGTTCTGTAGACTGTGCGCGGTGGTGACGATGACGACGTCCTGCTCGGGCATCGCCGTTTTGATGGTTGGCTTCGGGGTGGTTAATTTCTTTTGGACTCGGATTGATGGTTGGACTTGGGTTAATTTCCCCAAGCCCAGAACTTTGGTGAAAGGGGACATCAACCCTCCTTGGCGGCGCCTAACGACCCATTTTTGGCTCAGATTGATGTCCCCTTTCACCAGCGGATAGCCCGCGACCAAGATCCTAGGGTTTATTAAGAAGCTTAGCCCCGAAGGCAACCACAACCGACGTCAACAACTATAAGTACTCAAGACCATTCACCGGGACGGGGGGGAGGGGGGGGGGGAGGGGGAGGCAACGAGATTTGACCTAGCCACCGCCGCAAGATGAGGAACATATTAGATGAGTTCATCACAGCGATCAACACTAGCGGAGGATTAGGAGATCATGGGAGCTCTTAGGCCATCAGCCTAGAGAGTTGTTGCGTCACCCTCGCCGTCATCTTCGGTGACGACGTTCCTCAGAGTCTCCATTAGCCCTTTGTGCATCAATCTCTGTAAGATGATGGGGGTAATGCCTCTATTCATCCCTAGGGTTGTATGGATCTATGATATGTAACCTCTACATGCACTTTATGCCTATCAATACTTCATGGTCTATGTCCTTGCAATGCTTCATTTACATGTGTGAGATCTCCATATGTTCTTAGTAGGGTTTGTGATAATTGTGGTGATTAGCTTAACTCTACGGATGCTTTGATGTAGATGTGTTAGCGAGGCATTGATTACCTTTGTGTAGTGAGAGTATGCGAGAGGGAAAAGGCCGAGCGATCGCATAACCGCTATGATGCTAGCGAAGGCAACACCATTTATGTAGTAGATGCATATTCATATGAACCTATATCCTAGGGAGGGAACGCTTATCTATCTTTGTTGCTCTCTTGTACCAATCTTTGCTCTCTTGTGTCTACCTTTTGCTACTTAGATTAATCAAGTTTAGTTTGTCTCTCTACACAACTCATAAACCTAGTTTAGTTGGTAAGATTAGTATAAAGTAAGTGTCAACATCCCACTTGTTCCACGGATTGATAAATCTTGGGGGTGTACTCTAAGGGAAAAGCTATACATGATCCGTGCGCTTGCGGTTCAATCTTGGTGTGCGTTTGCGCCACCAACATTCATGCCCTTGCGCGGGCATTCCCTTTGAGAGGAGCTCCGACAATGATGACTAGTGGAAAGTTTTACTTTTTGATACCTTAGTAAAAAATTACCGCGTCGGAAGTTTGCATTCTCTATCTCATTTACCTTCTGCATTACTTATTGCATTTATGTTATGCATTTACCTTTCCTAGAATTGCCATGTGTAGTTACTAGGTTTGGAACCTAGGGTGCAAAACACTTTTCCAGTAGAGGTAGTAACACATAAAAAAATATAGTGCACATCTAGAGAGAAATTGAATAGGTTTTTATATGTTCTTGGAAGCTTTAATTTTTTAGAACACCTCTTAGGGAATCCACAGGCCTTTTAGTACCAAACCATAACAACATCCAGTACTAAAAGAAGCCATTTTGTATCGGGTGGTGTTGTGGCTTGATACTAATGCGCTTGGACCATTTAGTACCAGGCCACTATAGTTGTCAGTTCGAACAATGCTCCTATTCAAAACTTGTTGGCCAACATATATGCTATGATTTCGCACTCAAAGATCTTGGGGACTTGCATTACTTTTTGGGCATTGAGGTGTCTCGGTGCTCTGATGGATTGTTGCTCAATCAGACTCAAGAAAGTTGTGATTGCAGGGGTTGTAGAAGTATATTGTAATAGGTTCAGATTCTGCAACTCTGTCGTATAAAACTATGAGTAGTTTCTTGTCATACTTGGTTTATACCAAGAGTCCTACATATTGGGTAAGTCGTTCCATAACATATTTTACAGTATGAGGCCACAAAAGTCCATGTTATTTGTCAAATGATCCATTTAAATTTCTATCCCATACATCGTCATGGCTCCATCTTCATATTCTCCTCCCCACCACATCAACAAACAGAAGGTACAATGGGCAACAATGCAAGCGAGTGGCGCAGGAGTTGGGTGTTCTTGCACTTTAGTGACCTACACATACAACATCAAAGTAACAACTTTAAGTCTAGACAACCAAAAATTTTCTACGTGCGTACATTGGAATCGAAGGATTATTGTGTGACAAGTGATTACAAGATTTAGAAGAAAATATATTACCAATTGTTACTTCAATTCCACATATCAACTATATAAAAAAATATGCAGTTCAACCCAACTTGGGTCTTCTCCTGGCTGCTCTGGTCCAACTACTATTAATGTGAAAAGTAAACCAAAAATCTCCATAGATATGTTATATGAATGAATATTTACATCATTTTATAGATATTTTAAATTATGGTTCCACATGTTAATTATTCGATTAAAGTTATACAGTTCAACCCGAATTGGATCTCTTTCGGGCTAACGCTTGTTCAATTATGGTTGTATTCATCATTTGAACAGTAAAACACGATATTGAAATATATTGTGTATAATGAACATTTACATCTATGCATTAATGATAAAATATGACCGTTGTACCAATTTTTGTCGGGTTCTAGACTCTCGCTATATAAGAAACACTGGGCTGGAGTTGGATTCAAACTCTACAACAGCCTCCCACCAGTTATAGTTTACCTTGTCATTTCCCCGCATGGCGTCCTCTCATGGATTCTTCACCCCAAGGCACCTCTATTCCTCCAATGCCTTTTCCACCACTAACCATATTGGATCCAATCACCGTATGGTATCCATCCAAGAACAACAAAGACTTATGTTGGAAATGCAACAACACAACACCTTGATGGAGCAAGAACGTCTTCGTCGGCCTCCTGTGCCTACCTTTTCCATGAAGGTATGAATGCACACTCACAAATTTCTCTCTTCAAAAATATCCCTATGCATACAAAAACTTTGTGATGCATTGGTCATTTATTTTTTTAGCCTCGGGCAGATGTTCATATATACTACTTTTGCTATGTTGATATTGCACATAATGTCCCATCTATTATGCCACAACCATATGCCCTTGATGGAAGGGAACAGATAGGGGGCTTTGCATCTATAGTAAACCCAAATCATGTTGGTGGTCATGCACAACCAGTAACAACCCATCTGGCCACCCAAAATATGCACCGAGCTGCACTGTTGGGTATCACCATCAAGTTTGACTATTTATAAATATTTAACGGTCAATATCTTCAATTATCACCATATTTATTAGTGTATTTTGAAATTGGTAGTAACTATATTGCAAGCTTGCAATAACACGTGTTTGTTTGTGTGTTTCTTGTATAGAAACTAAAGAGGAAAACTATGACTACAGAGGTACCACCAGGACCATCCACTGATGTTGTCCTTGACTCAACAAGAAATGTTTTCTTTAATTTTGACAACAATTATCAGGTGTAGTATCATGACTTTCTTATATGTGATTTATGATAATTTAGACATTCACATCAGATCACACCTTTGGCATTTAAAGGATCATGATTAAGCTATTGGTTAGACTAGTACATCTTTTTCATGATGGCAGCAAAGTGAGAAAACATTAGAGATTCTATGCATAGAGCCGTTACTCTATCGCCCCCAAAGTAGACCTATATGTTAGTTTTCAAAAAATTCCCCAAAATCTTGCGTTCTTTTATCTATAAAGATGTTTTTATGCCTTTAAACACTTATGTTAGAGAATTTACTTATATTTCATAATTCTTTCAAATATAGGAGGCACAAAAGCACATAGCAAAGAAGAAGAATACAGGCATGAATGTGTGTCTTAGCAACGAAAATGATGCTGATGATGCTGAGGAGAGGGCTGCAAGGGAGATCCCGTTCTTTCCTCTAAGCTCCAAACATGGACTACCTAGTAGTGAATCGGAGTTTTCTGCGCATGAGATGTCCTCCATGTTTGGGGGCGGATCTGATGTGGAATTGGATTTATCATTGAAGCTCTCCTCGCCTAACGGTGAATCTGGCCTCGCAATGGATTTGTCCTTGAAGCTCTAGAACCTGGGGCCCCTAAGTGCTCCATGTTCATGTTATTCTGTTCAATGGATTCTTGCTCGTTAGTTTATGGTCTTGCTATAGGCCTATGAATAAGATGGTTAAACATGTTTGAGTCATCCGTTATATTTGTGTTGAATTAGTTGCATTGTTTTTTTAATGTAACATGCTTTATCATATATGATGCAGTGTTTATCTTAAGTTAAGTTGTCAATAAACCCATTCAAGCACTATACGATTTTCTAACTTATTTGTCCTTTGGGATGTCAATGTTAGCGGCGGTATGAATTTATTTGAAATGGTAGCAAGTTGTAGATTGGTACAACTACGTCAGACTTAGCCTAATTTTGAGGGATTCCACCCAAGAAGTGTCCAGAATCTATCTACCACCTAGTTTGATTGTTTTATCTTGTTTCTTTATATAGCATGTTTATCGGTAGTGTTCACACCACTCGATCTAAAGTCGAATATTGGAAGGTGACGCAATGTAGGCCTGAGCAAACTCAGATTGGAAATCTATACTATAAAGAACAACCAATTAATGTTAATTTTCACCTGTAAATTTACCTCCTACCCCTTGCACCGGCCCCACTTTTCAGGTCATTAGGCCCACTTAACATTGTTTTGTTGGCCGGGCGAAACCATCCACCGCACCAAAAAAATTGCTTCCCACATTGATTTTCCGTCTAAAACTGTACATCTCTTTTTTTCACCAAGCAATCTACCCATACCAGTGGGCCCGCCATCCTTGTTGGACGTGCAGCATCCTTGCCACGCATCCGTTCTCAGGTGCGCTCATGACGCCATCTCCGGGTTCCTTAATTTTTACTTCGCGCGCTTGTTTCCTCTTCGCCTGTACGGAAAGTCAATTTCGCCTGTACACTTTCGATTGGCAGCAGAATAGGGTTTGTCTTGCCCTGTGCTGTTCCGCGCTTGGATTCTGTTGGCATTGGTACGGTGGAACAAGGCGGGTGAAGGTGTCAGGTTCCTTCGTTTGCTAGGTTCCATTCACCTGGTACATTACTAGATTGCGTATGTAAAATCACAGTTCCGATCCTATGTCTGGAGGATTTCAATTGTTTTGAGCATCTTGTTTTAGTAGCGGTGACATTGAGTTGAAGGCCGCTGCCCGCCTTTACCTGGGTAAACAGAAAAGTGAGAAGACGAGCATTCTTGGCAACGAACTGGGCTGGTGGCGGTCATTTTTTGGTGGCGGCAATCTGTGCTGCGACGTCCCCCTAGCTAGTCGCAAGCTTTGCTACGTGTTCTCTGATTTTGACTGTTGTCGGATTTGTTATAGTTCTTGTTGTTGGATGAACTGTAGTACGTCATGTTCTTCTATTTTAACTTTGGTGTTGCACATCCACTATATGCGCACGTCTATTTGGCGATACTTGACACTGGTTGATATTTGGTCTGATATGGCGCTGCACACGATTGCATTTGCATTTAGTCACTGCAATTTTGCATTGCAATTTTTCTACTGACCACTAATACACTTGCAAGTCATGTTTTGTTATAGAGTTTTACGTTGTGGCTCACGTGTTAAATGTCTAACGTATCGTTTTTTGCTCCACAACACCGCTAATGGACCCACCCGCCTAAATACCTGCTCCACAAAACAGTATATCGAACACATGAATCATATATACCTTCTGGGGAAAAAATCCAGGGCTGGGCCGGCGTAAACAGAGGCCCTGTACAAAATTTGAAAATGCGATTTTCTAGATTAGCAAAAAAATTACAAAACATATCAAGAACATACTCTTTTAATTTTGGTTGTGTAATCTTTACTGATATGAAGTTAAATCCCCTATTTTTATTTACATTTTTGGCAGCTAGAATCATTTTTTAGATAAATTTGTGTAAGAGATTGCTTTAATTAATCTTGGAGCACTAGACGTATTCACACAAAAGATGAAGAGACACCATCATGCCGACTCCGGAAACGAGAGCAGTCGACTGATACACGTTGCGCTAGCTGCCCTTGCCCTCGCGATTGACAGGCAAAAAAGACGAGGCCTGCACAGGTTTCCACCAGAAGGACCCTTCTAGGCATAGTTGAACACCACACAACCTAACCAGGCCGGGCGGCTGCCACCAAGGAAGATGAACTAAAGAAGTTGGTAATTTTAGAGTGTAGTTGAAAAAAAAAGGGTGAAGCATCGCAAACATCCATGTGCTCTCTCTCTCTCTCTCTCTCTCTCTCTCTCGCCGAGGTCCAGCGTGTGATGACGGTCGACGGAGATCTGCGGCTTGTTTGTCGAGATCATCGCGGACATCGACGCCGTGGCGTCGCAGGTCCACATTGACGCTGATGGGCTCCAGCCCTACCAAATCGATCTAAAGCCGGCAGTTCAGGACTTGTTTTGCGGTTATAGTTCGTGTTTGGTTAATCAACAAGTCATCATCGATCGTGCCGACGCAACGAGCTCATGTTACCAATGTGTAACCGTAAGTAGCCACACCTCAATGAATTGTCAAGGAGTAACAGCTCTGGCTAACTTAGCCATCTATGGTGAAATTGTATCCAGTCTAGCCTAATTGTTCCGTCTCTGATGCAAAGTGGTTACTGAAAATGGTTCATATGTAAATGCAATGGCACACATCGATAACATTGACAGCAGTAGATATATACATGGGCTGTCAGTCCAAATATTCAGGGGACCAAGGCACTCCCAGTAAGGGGATTTTTACTCAACCTACATCAATCACAGACAGACAGACTTCGTTCTGGTTATTGAACTCCAATCATCATCCGGTTGTATAATGTTGCGGTCATTAATAAGAAAGCACGGTGCCAGCACGCCTAGCTCCCGCACGCCAGGCACTCTTCACGGTTGTTCAGAGAACAGACCATTTGTGCCATCTTGGCTTCCACATCATCCTCTGCAAGCTTGCCATTAGCCACCTACAAGTGATTTTTATGGTGAGCGTGGTTCATTAAGTTTTTGGAAAAAAAAAAGATTGTGAAAGAACACAACAGACAGAACAAGTACCCCATTCTCCTTCAGAAGTGTGGTATCGACTGTAAACTTGATTGCGTCAGCAGCTGCTCGTGTGCGTAGATAGTACATTCCAGTTTTCAAGCCCTAACATTGAACAAGGTCAAATAAACCATCATTACAGGCTAACTGGCTAAGTATGAATTGCTTGAAGACAAACAATTGCTTTGATGATTCAAGGTTACCTTGGACCAAGCATGGAAGTGCAGCGATGTTAGCTTCCCAAAGTTGGGTTGCTCCATATGGACATTGAGGCTCTGGCTCTGGTCAATATAGCATCCACGGTCAACCGCCATGTCAACCAATGTTTTCTGCTTGATCTCCCAAACAGTCCTGGTGCAATAATTGCATAGAAACTTTTAGATGCTCGAAAAGTAATTACATCTAGTAGAAAATAACCATACAAGGTTGAAGTACAAACTTGTAGATTGCTTTAAGATCATCTGGGATTTCAGCCATCTTCTGGACAGAACCATCTTCATATATTATCTGATTTTTCAGAGTCGGAGTCCAAATGCCCATTTCAGTCAGATCATGAAGAAGATGCTTGTTAACCACAACAAACTCCCCACTAGAAGCAAAACAGAAACATTAATATATCATATATGCACATGTAGACCAGAATTTAAGCGTTCTAGGGAGCATATTTCCAGACCTTAGAACCCGTCGACTGTATATGTTAGATGTGTAGGGTTCGAAGCACTCGTTGTTACCAAGGATCTGACTAGTGGAAGCAGTGGGCATTGGAGCAACAAGAAGAGAGTTTCTCACTCCAACTTTAGAAATACTCTCCCTTAGAGATGGCCAGTTCCATCTGTTAGATGGGACAACATTCCACATGTCAGGTTGGAGAATGCCCTACAAAGGAGTGGGATAGACAATAATTGGTTAACTTTTAAGGTCAATGCATATAAATGTGAGGATAAAACTAAACATAAAACACTACATTATCGATAATTTCAAGAGAGAAATTTTGAAAAAGAAAACCTTGCTGACAGGGCTTCCTTCATATGTTTCATAAGGACCTTCTTTAGCAGCAAGTTCGGCAGAAGCTTTTAGAGAATGATAGTAAATTGTTTCAAAAACATCCTTATTCAGCTGCTGAGCCTGAAAAAGCATTATCTGTTAGATACCAGCTAAGTACAGAGGGCAATAAAGTGCCAATGCAGCACTGGGGAAAAATACCTCAGGTGAATCGAATGGCATGCCAAGTAATATGAAAGTATCTGCCAAGCCTTGAACACCTATGCCAATTGGCCTATGACGCATATTTGATCTCTTTGCAGTCTCAACAGGATAATAATTGATATCAATAATTTTGTTGAGATTGTAAGTGACAGTTGAGGTAACCTGGCAAAATCAACAATCTATCAGAACATTTGTTAACACAGGCAAGAATAAAGAATCCAAGACACATAGGATCCGAACAAACCTCAGCTAGCTTCTCAAAGTCAAAATATCTATTTTTTGAATCACTGCTACCCACAAGCTTAGATGGATGGGACTCTAAAGGCACACCCTGTAAAAGAAGTTTATCATACAGCACATCAAAATACAACCTTCATGACTGAATTCAGCTGAAGCACTGACAAGAAATACCTGTTCCCTTACGAAGCGTGGCAAAGCAATAGATGCTAGGTTGCAGACAGCAGTTTCAGTAGGGCTTGTGAACTCAATTATCTCAGTGCACAAATTTGACGATTTTATTGTGCCCAGATTCTGTTGGTTACTCTTCCTATTGCACGTATCCTGCATGCAGTTAAGAACCATTATGGAGAATCCTTGTTGCCCAACAGAATCACAAATCTAGCACATCTATTTGTATTGGTTGTTGCCAAACGTACCTTGTAAAGCATATATGGTGTACCAGTTTCTATCTGTGCCTTTAAAATGTCAAACCAGAGGGTCTGTGCTGGAACAACTTTCTTTGCCTTGCCCTGAAACCAGAAAGCAAGGTTACTAAAGTATGTTCCCATTTCACTATATTAATATGCTATATGTACAAATAAAATTTTCAGCTGACTTCTCTCTCATATTTCTTGTACAAATTCTCAAACTCATCGCCCCAGCAATCAGCCAATCCTGGCGCTTCATTTGGGCAAAACAATGACCATTCTCCATTATTTTGGACTCTTTGCATGAATAGATCAGGAACCCATAAAGCATAGAAAAGATCCCTTGCACGATGTTCCTCCTGTTCAATTATCATTCAGAATAGCAAGTCTTAGAATTTTGCAGGTCCATTCAGAATTTAGAAGGAATGGGTTAAATAATGCTAGATCCTTAAATTGCAAAAAAGAACATGTGCACATATTCCTCAACCATAGTTAGGAAACTATATCCTGCAGAAATAGACTGGTGCACTATTTGAATAAGACCCTAGCTTGAACCAAATTAAGATTTGAACAACCATCTTTAAGGCCCCCCAGCACAGGTAAAGGATCAATTTTATGTGATAGAATCAATATAACAGTAAGCATATATAAAGTCAACTAGGTGCTATAGATACTGCAGAAGACTGGTGGCTTACTGTTTTCATATGCAAAAGTAATTACACACTAACAGGAGAGCTTTACCTTTCCATGGTTCTTTCTCAGATCAAGGAACTCAAAAATGTCAGCATGCCAAGGCTCCAAGTACACAGCAAATGCACCTAAGTTTAGAATCTCATAAGAATTTCTGAAGACAATGGAACTAGAATAAAATAATGACAGAGCATACCCTTTCTTTTGCCGCCACCTTGATCAACATAACGAGCAGTATCATTGAAGACACGTAACATAGGAACAATTCCATTGGATGTTCCATTTGTTCCTCGAATGTAACTACCAGTAGCACGAATATTGTGAACTGAGACACCAATTCCACCAGCTGATTTGCTTATGACAGCACATTCCTTCAGGGTCTCATAAATTCCCTCAATGCTGTCATCTTTCATGCAGATGAGGAAACAGCTGCTTAACTGCAACATACAGAACACAACAATAAATAAACAAAACCACAACCCACATTCAAATGATCTGGCAGGAATCAGGGACAGTACTTGGGGCCTTGGTGTGCCGGCATTGAAAAGTGTAGGTGAAGCATGTGTAAACCAGCGCTGAGACATGAGATGGTAAGTCTTGATGGCAGACTCAATGTCTTCCTTGTGTATCCCCACTGAAACCCTCATTAGCATGTGCTGTGGCCTTTCTACAACCTTCCCACCAAGCTTCAAGAGGTAAGACCTCTCCAGAGTCTTGAAACCAAAGTAGTCATAGTCGAAGTCCCTGTCATAAATTATCTCGCTGTCCAGACGAGCAGCATTCTGAAATTTGACAGCATTTGGAGCCTTGTGAGGGATGACTTACATGAAGGCAAGTGCATAGCACAACAGATTTACTGTATTGTATCAGATAAAAATCCTTTTAAAAAGCAATGGGACAGTACATTTAACCGCCAGCAACAGAACAGCAGTATCTGCACAGGTGCCCTGTCAGAAATGTGTCAGGGTCAATCAGAATCTCACCTTCATGATGATTTCATAAACATCTTCAGCAACCAGAGGGGCCATAAGTCCAGATCTCTCGTTGAAATGCGTGTACATGTCCTTAATCCTGCATCAACGACAGTCACAAGTCAATTAACAACCCAATCCACGAATCCAGCCTTACTCCTTTCGCTATGAATGGACAAAATTAAGACCAAAATTGGCCGTCACTTACGTCTCGGAGAAGGACTTCCTGGTGTTCTTGTGCAGGTTCGACACAGCAATCCTCGCCGCCAGCTTCACAAACCACGACAGAGAAAAGGTGTAACCAGCCGCGCGTCAGAACATCGAGGATTCGAGGACATAGTATAATAGAGCTAATTTCGCGGCGGGTTCCTCACCGACGCGTAGTCCGGGTGGGAGGCGGTCATGGCCGCCGCGGTCTCGGCGGCGAGCTCGTCGAGCTGGCTGGTGGTGACGCCCTTGTAGACCCCCGCGCAGACTTTCTGCGCGACGAGCACCGGGTCGCAGTGCTCCTGGCTGAGGCCATAGCTGAGCTTCTTGAGGCGCGCCGTGATCTTGTCGAAGCGCACCGTCTCCTGCCGCCCATCCCGCTTCACCACGTACATGTTGCCGTCGGCCCACCCGCCGGCGTGGACTTCCGTCGAACAATTGGTGCGCGCGCCCGCGCCGCCGCCGCTGATAAGCTCTGGATTTGAGGTGAGGGGTGAGGAGAGGGTAGGGTTTGGGGCGGAGATTTGAATGCCTTCCCGGCGCGGAAGATGCCAGGAATAAATGGGAAGAGGAGGATTTTTTTTTTCTCTATGCGCCCTGGCGTGGCGAAGAAAATGTTTGGGTTTGGCGCGCGGCGCGGAGGCGTTTCCCGCGCAGTTTTGGCATCGTGGAACGGGGTGGCCGGGCCCGGGGATTGGTGGCGGCCTGGCGGGCGCGGTCCCTAAGGTTTTTATTTATTTTAATTTTCTAATCCAAAATTTTAAAGATATCCTGTGGAAAGTTAGGTCGGTGAGAAATGTCGCGAGCGACGTCAATAAATTTGCTCATATGGCAGAGTAATTTATGAAGAGAGAGGAGGAGGGGTGTCATGTAATGAGAGAGGGGTGTCATCACCATGACAGTCCGCTGATATGGTTTTCAATTTTTCAATATTGATAATCGTGCATGACACTCCCCATTGAGACTGGCCTTAGCCACCATTCGAATATTTTGGTTAGTTTCAGCGCCCATTATTTGAGAATTATTTGATTATTTTGAGGATTGTTTGATTATTCTACTAGGAGGGGGAAGCCGGATGCTGGCATGCAGCGAGGGGCCAAGGTTGAGAGCAAGAGATGCAGGGTGAAATTGTTCCCTTCGTTCCATAGATATACGGGTCTATCTTGATATCAGTCGTGCCGTCAGTCACCCGTAAGCTCTCATCCTCCCACGACCAGTGGCGTATCTAAAGGGTGGGCCGGGTGGGCCACGGCCCACCTTGAGATTGGGCCTGAGATTCAGCCCAAAGAGTTACTACCTTTGATTTTTCTTTAAAAAGGTCTGGTTTACCTCCTTGAAATATCAGAAAAGTTCAATTTTGCTCCTCTAACTATGAAACTAGACATATAACATCCCTAAACTTGCACAAAAGTTCAATTTTGCTCCTTCAACTACTGTAGCTACTGTAGATGAACGAAAAAATAGCTTTGGGCCCACCCTAACTTCAATTCCTGGATTCGCCGCTGCCCACGACCGCCGCCGCCTTCGGCTGGAGGCCAACCGCGCCACCTCCTCTCCCCCACCTCGCGCGTCATTTTCTCCCCCGTTGACCGTCACCGACTCCGGCGCCTCCGGACGCATGCACCGCCACCCCCTGGTCACCACCATCCACGGCTGTAGCGCCCTCCAACCTCAGCTCGCTACTCACCTCCACCTTAATCCATCAACCGCCACGCCCCCTCCATTGTCGCACGCCATCGTCGCCGCACTAACATATCTCTTGAAGCTTGAAGCTAACCATCCGCGCTTCTCAAATCCGCCACCGCTCGCCGCCCACCTGTTACCTGGCCCTGCTCGGCCGGCAGCGCCTCCGCGCCGCCGCGCCCTCCGCCGGCGGCCAACCACCACCACCGTCGTCCGCCGCTGCGCCCACAACCTCTGCTCTAAGGTCGATGAGATAGGAAACACCAGCAACCCCTCGAACCCTAACCCTAAGGGGCCACCGGCCTCAACCACCACCTTAGCCACCTCCTAACCGCTACCCCAGGCTCGGCTCCTCGGCAGCGGTGGCGGCGCAAAGAGCAACGATGAAGGCGTCGATGTGAGAGATGGCGGCGTCGGCGTAGAAGACGGCGGCGTGGAGGACCGCGGCTCCACCAGCCATCTTCCCCTCCATCCAGCCACCATCCGACGGCTCGCGCCATCGACCGAAGGTTAAGCAAACCTTCACGTCGAGTAAAACGGTAGATATACACCGGCTGATAGCAATCGAAAAATTTGGTGAATGTATGTCTCCACTGCTATATATTGTTACAAACATTTCATTTCGCTTAAAGCAAATACCTGCACCAGATGTCCAGATATATACATACAGTCTCCGGTTACAGCATTTTTAGCAGTCTCCCTTCTCCAATCCAACTATCATGTTAGAAGAGTTGATAAAGAAAAATTATATTCCAACAGTTCCCTTTTGACATTCCTTTTCCCCATAATTATCTCTATAACATCCCGCTAATTCATAGTCTGTTACTTGATTTAAAATTTTTTGTGTGAATTGTTGTGAGACATGAAACAATTGGTAATATAAGTTGAATTCTCCCCTCTCAAACTCCAAGTAAATAATTTGTGCATAAAATAATTTCATACTCCTAGCATGGTTGATTTGGTTTTTGTTTGAATTTTATTTGGATTTAATTGGGTGAGATTTGTATTTGAAATCTAGTTCAAATATAAATCAACTATGAAAAGAGAACTAACTAAGTCTAACACCCACCCTCAAACTAAACAGGCCCACCTAACCCCTGCGGACGGAGCCCAGCTCCAACTTCCGCCTTGGCCTGCTCGTTCACAACGGCCCACCTAACCCCGGCCCGTGGAGAACCATCCCACACATAGCCCAGTCCGCGGCCCAATCGCCACCAGCCCAACACCAACAATTGCACCCCTCCTCTCTTCTTTCACTGATAGGCGGGTCCCACTTGTCGGCACCTCCCACCACTGGTCATCTTCCTCCTTTCCCCTTTCCAACATAGCGCTGCCACCGCTTTCCACCTCCCTTTCCAGTGCATCGCCGCCCTCTTTTTCCTCAGCCAATTGCGCGCAGCCACCTCGGTCGCCTGCGTGTGCCTGCCCGAGCCGCGCACGCGCTAGCCACAGGCCGCCTCACGCCAGCCGCGTGCCCTCGACGCGACCCCGCTCTGATTCTGCTGCGTGGACAAAGAACGGACGCCAAGACCCCAGGCGTCTCATGCCGCTGTTGGCACTCCTTAGCCTAACTAAATCCGCAAGCGCACGGAGTACGATGTAGCCTTTCACTAGGGGAGTAAGAACATGGATATCGAATCTAAGGAACGGTAGACGCGACTAGCCTAGAACTTTTCTAACCGGACCCACCAGGGAGCACAAGGTAAGCAGGTAGAGAGCTTGACTTTAGTTAGCTACTCGTTACCCCAGACAAACTATCTATATCTAATCCGATCTGCTTCGACGGCTAGAACGGGAAGAACTCAGAACGGGATGAGAGAGGGGTTCTTCCGGACTCAGCACTACTGTACGTTATGAATATACCCGAACGTGGTGGAGTACAAAGGACGGACAGGACTGTCACCACCTGCCGCCTACCACTGCAATTTCGTGGGGTGCAACACAACCTGAGGTGGCTAGCCAGCACAGGCACCACGCCTAAGCTTTCAGCCACTGACCTCCACCCAACGCGAAGGGCTATAGAGGAAACCCCAAACAAGAGTCGCTGTCACTCGCGCAGACTCAGGTACCCGCAGATCAAATATAAATAAAATAGATTGCTGAAAGTAAGTTGTAAACTAGCGAGGTACTAAAGGCAAGGGGCCGAGGACTTACTGAAGATAACTCCTGAAGTATATTCCTCTGGGGCGGAAATGTTGAGATAAGACCGAGAGGAAATCTCGGACTCTCTCTACAAAGCTTGGTTGTCACCCAAGCAACTCATCCACTCTCTCCCTAATCTAACTCTAAAGATGGGAACTTCTCACTAGACTACTCTTCTCTCCTTTGGATGGTGTCTTCTCAAGGTGGAAGGAGGTCTCTTTTATAGTCTTCAGAGGCGGTTGCCGGCATCAAGAATAAGCTAAGCTTGTGCTTAACTTCCACGCGAAGGGGGGGCACGTGGCGGCCTCAAGGGGAGGCCGGCCGGCCTAGGCCAGGCTGATCGGCCTGGTCTGGCTGACCCGTGGCACCGCCTTCTTCAGGGACGCTCTGGATTGATCCCTGAGGTCGGTAACGGTTGCTTTGGATCAAAGCTGTCCGAGAATCCACGGTTGGTGGGCCCTTCAATCCATGCAAGTGTAGCTTAGGCCTTTCGGGTCCTTGGATCAAACCGACGTTGATCGCATGTCTCAGGATCATTGGTGTTGTGTTTGTGATCTTCTGGATCAAAGACGTGGCAAGGGGCCACAGATGGGGGCCGGTCGGCCTATGCTAGGCCGGCCGGCTATAGCATCCGGAAAATTTACCAAAGTAAATCACCCGCTAAAATCTCTTTCAAATCTTTTTCCGTTTGAAGCTCGGAAACTCTTCCCATCAAATCCGCCGTCCCGGCACTAAATCGCTTGAAACCCAGCCATCTCTTTTTCGATCTCTGTGCACGCGTGCCCGACCGACCCTGCGTTCAGCGCCGTAAATCTCTCTCTCTTTTTCTTTCTTTTCCTTTTTTTCCCTTTTTCCTTTTCCTTTCTTTCCTTCCTCCTCCTTCCTTCTCCTTCCTCCTTCCCCTTCCTGCTCCACGCCGAGCGCCCCCCTCTGCTCCAGCGCACCGCCGCGCCCCTCTCCTTCCCTGGCTGCTGCACGCGCGCGCCTGTGCTCGGCGACGAGCGCACAGGACCGCGGAGACCCCGGCTCGGCGCCACACGTCGCGCTGCCGCCGACCCCACCCGCGCTGCACGCCGCGCACAGCGCCGGCGACCGGCACACAGCGCCGCCGCCTGCCACACTGCCGTGCCGCCCCATCTCTGGGCCCCACCGCCATCCCTCCGCGCACGCTGCTGCTCGCCCTGCCACGGTTCACGCCCCCCTGTTTGCGCGACGCACGAACAACACCGGCGAAGACCGCCGGCCGAGCAGGCCCCACCGCCGCCGGCCGCTTCCCCTCGCCTCTGCCTATAAAAATCGGCCGAGCCACCCCACGCTCGCCCACCGGCACCACCACCATCTCTACCACCACCTGAGCATCTCCCCGCTCCAAATCCAGCCGCCACCGCCTCCAATCGCGCCGCCGACCGCCGCCTCCCTTCCTGCCCACCGCCGTCGCCGTGATCCGCCTTCCGCGCCGCCCCAGCCCAAGGTGAGGAGGGGAATCGAACCCCCTCGTCTCCCTCGTCTTTTCCCCCCACCTCCCGGCCGCCGCAGCGCCGCGGAGCGCCGGCACCGCCGCCGCCCAGACCGCCGGGGGCCTCCCCTGCTCTGTTCGAGCTGAACAGAGAAGAAAGGGCAATATGCCCATAACCTCCTCCACTTTTCCAAATCCCAAATAAAATCCTTCCACCTTTATGCCACTTTCCAGAAAACCCCCTGGCACCCTTTAACTCCTTCAAAGTGACCCTTAACTCTTTGTAATTAATTACAAAGGAGTCCCTGTCCATTCTAAATCCATCCTATCTTTTTACAATATTACAAATCAGTCCTTTCTCAGTTCTGAGTATTCACAAATAAGCCCTTCTTTCTTATAAATTAATTACAGATATGCCCTTAACCCCTAAACCGACCCTAATCTTTTCTTTGACGCGTCATTTCATGCGCCAAACTCCGCCCGTTTCTCCCAAAATTCGACCACAGCCCTTCCACATATATTCCGTCCAAGCTATACAAAAATCTCCCAAAAATAACCTTTCTATGATTTATTTCCTATTTCTCTTTTCCGAGCTCATTTAAAAATCCTTTTTCGTTTTTCTTTTCTTTTATTTTAATGTATGCTTGCTTGTGTGTACCATAGACCACGGAGTAACCGAGGAGCAGCCCCGCGAGGAGTTCGGAGGACCGTACCGCGAGCCGGAGTACGCAGGCGAGTACCGCGAGCCAGAGCCCGAGGACCCGTACCGCGAGCAGGCGCTTCCGGACGACTTCGACGACGGCAAGTTCAATCCCGTCCTTTGATGCATACTTATCCTATGTTTTACAAACACAACCTATTGGCCTATTTATAAAATGCATTGTTTTATTGCAAGACCCGGTTGGATAGCCACTCCTTGATTGCTACGAATATTCCTTGATCACCTAGGTTATCATTAAATATGACTTGCTCTGTTTGGATGATAGCCGTTGCTAGAAACACTTAGGGCCTGTTACTCTCACCACTGTCATCTTACAAATGCTCATGTGTTTTAAAATAAAGAATGGTGTGAGTGTTTAAAAGAAAAGGGTGTCTTTTGGTGAAAATGGAATAATGGTGAAACCGACGGAATGGATGGTGTGTTCTGTGTGAAACACCAAATTGGTGAGCTCGTGCCTGTGTGGCTGAGCGGGATGTGGAGATCGATATCCATCTTGTCATTATTTTAAGGACCGAGTTGATTGTCATCTAGCCTGGCCCAGTTTAGTGCTACCGCCCTACCGTTGTATGTGGCAACGGCTTAGCATAAATCCCACTAGTTAGTTGGTTAGCCAATGGGTGAGCTGCGAGCAATGGGAGAACAAGGAGCAGGAGTATGATCTATGTGAGTTACGTCCAGGTCATGCCTCGTTGGGAGGACATAGACCCCTTGGTTGTTTCCATATTGGCTAGTCCGGCTTAGCTAAGGTGTGGTAATGGCTTTGACAGGTCCGCACCGGCATTGCGGTGTTCGTGTTGCGGAAACCGTTGGGGTGGGTTAAGTGTACAACCTCTGCAGAGTTAAAATCTATTCGAATAGCCATATCCACGGTATTGGATGAGTCACGGCTTGTGCCTGAAACTAGTGTTGGGAAATGGTGGTTTCTTTTGGTGTGAGTGTGTTTGGAAAGTGTCCGGCAGGTGTGCCGTGAGCTACGGCGGACGGGGAGTCCGGTAGCATAAAATGTGGACCCTTTGTGGAGGATCACCCCACTTGATATTAAAAACTGCTTTTACGAAAACCTGTTTAAAATAAACCCTTGCATATAACCTAGCTTTTACGCAAATTAAACCTTAGCCGTATCCTAGAATTACCCTGTGCATGAGCTTTATATCCCCCTCCGTGGATGTGGTTGAACTTGTTGAGTACTTTTGTACTCACCCCCTATTTTGTTGCAACAGAGGAGGATCCGGACTTTGTCGCCGAGGAGTTCGAGTAGAGGTCGTGTCCGCACCCACGTTGCCTGTGGTGTGGTCCATTTCAAGATGCTTCCGCTGTCGTTCCTCGCTGAGATAGGACTAGATCCAGTCTTAGTCTTTCTCTGGTTATGTATTGTTGCACTTTTGGTTACTATTATCATTTGAATCGTGTGGGGGGTATAGTACCCGGGTACCTCACGAGCAAGTCTGGCAGCCCACCAAGAGGTGGCGGCCCAGCCCACCGTTCTGGACCTGATGACGTGCGGAACAAGTCGGCGCACGAAGGAAGGGTCTAGAAGGTTGAGTTCTAGTTGGAATAGGAATTATTGTAAAGAAGGAAAGGATCCTTAGAGATAGGATCGGCTACAAACCGACTTGTAACCCTGCCCCCCGATATATAAGGCGGGCAGGGACCCCCTCCAAAGACCACGAAGTCTAACGATGAAATCTTTCAACACACAATCCACACAATACAAACACCCCAAAATAGGACGTAGGGTATTACGTCGAGTCGACGGCCCGAACCTGTATAAACCCTTGCGTCTGTCCATCCTAACCATCTTGCTTCCGATCTTTGCGATCTTCCCTGCATACAAATCACTTCCATGGGCTACCCCGTGGAAGACTGCCGGAGATAATATCACCGACAGTGGCGCGCCAGGTAGGGGATATCGCCGAGATCAACCTGGTAAGCTTGATGGATCGCGTCAAGATCTTGGACAGCTGCAACCTCCCGGACGTCGACGGATTCGAGATCCAGTTCGGGAACATCACCGCCGCCGCCTTGGATACCCAAGCGGCAGGAGCTACGACCGCCACGGAGGTTTCCTCTCTGGCGCCGACTTCGGCCATCACGGCCCAATCCGGTCCGATCGCATCTGATCGTGCCGGTTCTACCCCGCTGAATCCATCGCAGAACGCGAAGCCCAACCAGTCGGGAACAGATCTACAACCACTCGGTTCCGATCCGACTCTTGAGAGTCACGTCGCCGAATCGTCTCAGAGCGTGAAAGCTCAACCGACGCGCGTCCCGAGCCCTGAGGTCATCACTGTCCAGACCCCCGGCTTTTGCGCGCTCGCTCAGAAGCAGAAGATGAAGGACATCATCCAGGCGGATGATTCCCTCTCTGGGAGCGACTCCTACGAGTCAAACCCACGGGGACCCTCAATCTTGGACGACCTGCAGGAAGGTTAGACAGCGTCCGACGCCTCTACAGAGCCGGAGCTGTTAGGATCACCCGGAGGATTAACTCCGAGTAGCTTGGAGCGTTATACGCCCACATCCGACTTCTCCGAGTCCGAGGAAGATTACCTCACGCAAGAAGGAGCCGGATCATACTGTTACATGGTGGCGCCAGCAACGCCACCTAACCCCGTGTCAGAGGACGAGGTCACCCCGGCTGAAGAGACGACTGAAGCCAGGGACCAGCATCGAGGACGCAACGCCAGTCGGGCGACTCGCAGAGCCACACGACCACACGGGGCCACCGCATCAGGATCTGGCACCGCTAGACTCCAAGAACCACGTTCGGAGGATCACCGTCGCCATCGGGATAGGCACGACAGGAGGAGCACCCGGAACCTGATGCGCGACGGCATGTTCGAGTACAACGGATTCGACGTCTACGAGACGCCGGTTCAGAACCTCGTCACCATCAACGAGGAAATCAGTCGGCTGCCACCCAGCACTCCAGGACTGGAAAAGGTAAGGGCTCTCGTACAGGCCGCCTCCGTCAAGGTCCACCAGATGCAGGGCAGAGCACACACGGTCGCCTCTGAGCCCGGTCCGTCTCGACGCCGGGCCAGCGATGGATCGGATCGCGACGAAGACCTTCGCACCACGATCAACAGAGATCGAGACGCGAGGGACGTCATCCGCAATAGCACTGAGGAGCGCCATCGTGAGGAGATCCGACGGCGCGAAGAATACGATCGGGATCATGAAAATCCCCGTCGTAACTCCGACAGGAGCGGCTACTCGACGGAGTCAGACCACTCTGACCCCTCCGGTAGCCCAAGGCGCGGCAACGACGGCGGTCGCACTCCGCCACGAGGACGAGCGGCTCCCCCACGCAGGCGGTCGACCCCGCCAAGGGAGCGAACTCCACCGCGCAGCAGAACCTACCGAAGGGACCGAACTCCGCCCAGGACTCGGAACTATCGGAGGACCCGTTCCCCGCCCAGGGATCGGGATCACAGGAGGGAGAGCACTCCCCCAAGAACAACAGACGGCTCGTGTCCGAGTGGTTCCCGCCCTAGAGGTCGGATCGGCGGATTCCAGTCATTCACGAAGCGCTTGAGAAGCGTGACATGGCCCAGAGGCTTTAAGCTGTCGGATATCGACAAGTACGACGGGAAGTCTGATCCATCTCAATGGCTTCAGATCTACTACACCGCCGTACAATCGGCCGGTGGCGACGAAGACGTGATGGCGAACTACCTTCCCATCATGCTCACCAAGGACTGCCGCAACTGGCTGGCAGGACTCCCGCAGGACGCCATCGACAACTGGGATCAGCTTACCGCACTCTTCATCGGTAACAATCTTGGTACCTGGGAGAGGCCCGGGAGCAAGCGGCTCCTCGGCCAATTAAGACAGCGCAAGAACGAGACCCTGCATGACTTCGTGCACAGGTTCTCGGAGAAGCGCAACTCCATTACGGACGTGACGGATCAGGAGGTTATGACAGCCTTCCAGAACGGCATCTCCGATGGAAGACTGATTCACAAGTGGACCAGGAAGCCACCCGCGACTGTCAATGACATGTTCCGGATCGCTAGCACGTGGGCGGACGCGGAGATTGCAGAGAAGGAACAGCTCAGCGAGCTCAAGAATCGCTGGGAAGAAGAGAACAAGACGACCCGCAAGCGCGACCGCCGCGAAGATGAAGACCGACACGACGACCATCGTCGCAGCGACAGTCACCCCTGCAAAAAGAAGAGCGAGGGGGATATGGTCGCCACTCTGGACCGGCCCAGAGGCCGGGTAACTCCAGAGGATTTCCAGCGCATGCTCGATGAGCAATGTCCATACCACAAGCACAAGCACTCGGCACGAGAGTGCTACGGGCTCAAGCGAGCCTTTACTGGGGCAACAGAGGCCCTCCCTACAGAAAGAGGAACGATGGTTCCCCGCGCGAGGACAGGCGGACCGACGAGCATGGCGACGACTTCCAGGAGGCCGACCGAGTGGTCCGCATGATCTATGGCGGACCAGAATTCGAGACGAAGCGCCAGCAGAAGCTCACCCATCGCCAAGTCATGCACGCGAGGGAGCCACCGGTACCAGAGTACCTCAAGTGGTCGGAAGTTCCGATCACCTTCACCCGCGAAGACCACCCAAGCTTCATACCGAAGCCCGGATCCCACGCCTTGGTAGTAGCTCCGACGATACGCAACGTTCAGCTCACCAAGGTGCTAGTCGACGGTGGCAGTGGCCTGAACATCCTCTTTGCTAACGCATTGAAGGAGCTCGGCCTGACCACTCTCGACCTCCGTCCCCCCCAATCTGCGTTCTACGGTTTGATACCGGGAGAGGGGGCAGAACCACTCGGGCACATCACATTGCCCGTTACCTTCGGAGACCGGAACAACTACCGGACCGAGCATATGCAGTTCACGGTGGCGAACTTTGAGACTGCATATCATGCCATCCTCGGGAGGCCGGCGCTCGCCAAGTTCATGGCGATCCCTCACTACGTCTACTTGCAGGTCAAGATGCCAGGACCCAAAGGCGTAATCACCATCTTGGGGGACATCCGAGTCGCTTACACATGCGAACAGGAGACCCTCAACGCGGCAGCCGCCCTGGACATGTCGAAGCGCTTGGAGCAAGTACTGGCTGCATCACAGGAGGTGGACAAGGACTCTCTGGAGATCCCCGCCAAGAGGCCAGCAAGAGAAGCCATCGCGCCAAGCAAGGAGACGGAGCTGAAGAGGATCTCGCTGGACTTGGATGACCCGAAAAGACGGCCATCATCGGGGCAGAGTTAGACCCCAAATAGGAAGAAGTGCTCGTCAAATTCCTAAGGGAAAACGCCGACATATTCGCGTGGAAAACCATCCGATATGCCAGGTGTCCCAAGGGAACTTGCCGAGCACTCCTTGAAGGTCAATCCGACTGCCAAACCGATCAAGAAGAGGCTTCGTCGATTCGCGCAGGACTGCAAGGAGGCGATTAGGGTAGAGATTACAAAGCTGCTAGCTGCTGGTTTCATTCAGGAGGTGTTCCACCCCGACTGGTTAGCTAACCCAGTTCTTGTAAGAAAAAAGAATAATAATGATTGGAGAATGTGCGTTGACTACACAGATCTCAACAAAGCTTGCCCTAAAGACCCCTTCGTTCCCCCCCGCATCGATCAAGTCGTTGATTCCACGGCAGGCTCCGCCCTGCTCTGTTTTCTCGATTGCTACTCAGGCTATCACCAGATAGGCCTAAAGCTGGAAGACCAAATAAAGACCGCGTTTATCACTCCGTTCGGTGCCTTTTGTTACAATACAATGGCCTTCGGTCTGAAGAACGCAGGCGCAACTTATCAGAGGACAGTCCAAGCATGTCTGAATCAACTGATTCCAGACATAGTAGAAGCCTACATCGACGACATCGTGGTCAAGATCATGAACCCCGAGGACATGATAGGGAATCTGACAAAGGTCTTCGAACGCCTACGTATATTCCGATGGAAGCTCAACCCGGAAAAGTGTGTCTTCGGAGTACCATCAGGTAAACTACTCGGCTTCATGGTCAGCAACCGCGGCATCGAGGCAAATCGTGAGAAGATCACGGCCATCACCAAGATGCTACCACCAACCTGCCAGAAGGATGTGCAGAAGCTTACTGGATGCATGGCAGCGCTCGGTCGTTTCATATCACGACTCGGCGTTCGCGGATTGCCGTTTTTCAAGCTGCTCAAGAAGCAGGATAAGTTCGTGTGGGATGACGAGGCGAAGCAATCTTTCCAGGAACTCAAAGATTACCTGCAGAGTCCGCCCATCCTTGTCCCATCTCAACCAAGAGAACAGCTTCTACCTCTACATCTCTGCTACTCCCCGAGTGGTTAGCACGGTACTAGTGGTCGAGCGTCCTGAAGAAGGACACGCATATGGAGTTCAGCGACCAGTCTACTTCGTCAGCGAGGTCTTGACCGTATCCAAGGTACGCTATCCCCATGTGCAGAAGTTACTCTATGGAGTTCTTATCTCAGCAAGAAAGCTGAAGCATTATTTTGAGGCCCATCCAATCTCGGTTGTGAGCGAAAATCCTTTAGGGGAAATTCTCCATAACCGAGACGCCAGTGGCCGAATCGTCAAGTGGTCAATAGAATTGGCCGTTCACCACATAACCTTTGTTCCATGTACTGCTATCAAGTCTCAGGTTTTGGCCGACTTCGTAGCAGACTGGACAGAGAACCAAGCTCCGGCTGACGACGAGATAGTTGAGTACTGGGAGATGTACTTTGATGGCTCCCTTCAGATCAAAGGAGGCAGCGCAGGCGTACTCCTGATCTCTCCAAGTGGACAGGAATTAAAATACGTCCTTCAAATCATGTTCCCAGTATCCAACAATGCAGCCGAGTACGAAGCAGCCTTGCACGGTCTTCGCATCGCAGTACCTTTGGGTGTCAAACGCCTGATGGTACGCGGGGACTCTGCCCTGGTCATAAACCAGGTAAACAAGGACTGGTCCAGGACCAACGAGAAGATGGACGCTTACTGCGAAGAAATCAGGAAACTAGAAGGGAAATTCTATGGCTTAGAGTTCCATCACGTGGTGCGCGACCATAACAAGGCAGCTGATGAGCTTGCTAAGATGGGGTCCACCCGTGAAGGCGTTCCACCCGGAGTCTTTATACAAGACCTTGTTAAACCATCTATCAAGATAAACCCGGATGGCACTGTCGCGGAACAACAAGTCGGAGAATCCCCGGAGTCAGCCACATTAGTGGTAGACGAAGCGTTGGACTGGAGGATCCAAATCATCGACTACCTTGACAGCGGCATATTGCCCACAGAGGTCGCAGAAGATAAGGATCTGAAGTCGCTCCACGAACAAATCGTGCGGCGCAGTAAAAGCTACGTCATCATCGGAGACAAGTTGTATCGTCGATCTGGAGCCTATCAAATTCTCCAAAAGTGCGTGAGTCGCGCAGAGGGTGTTGAGCTCTTGACTGACATACACAAAGGAATCTGTGGTAATCACGCCGGGGCTAGAACCATCGTTGGTAAAGCTTTCCGGTCTGGTTTCTACTGGCCGACTGCTGTAGCAGACGCAGAAAATATTTTGCGGCGCTGCAAAGGGTGTCAGTATTTTGCAAGGCAAATACACGCACCAGCACAACAGCTGCAGACTATACCAATGTCCTGGCCCTTCGCGTGTTGGTGCTTGGACATGATTGGTCCATTCAAGAAGGCTCCTGGTGGTTTTGACCATGTCCTAGTGGCTATTCGACAAGTTCACCAAGTGGATCGAGGTGAAACCAGTCAGAAAGCACACGGCAGCCAAGACCATTGAGTTCTTCACCGACATCACCCACCGCTTCGGAGTCCCAAATCGTATCATTACAGATAATGGTACGAACTTCGTGGCGTAGGAGTTTAAAGACTGGTGCAGCGAGAGGAGCATCAAGCTATGCCCCGTATCTGTGGCGCACCCAAGGGCCAATGGCCAGGTTGAAAGAGCCAATGGCGAAATAATCAAGGCACTCAGAGCTCGGATATTTAAGCAGCTGAAGCAGTACGATGGACGATGGATCAAGGAATTACCAGCTGTAGTCTGGGGGCTGCGTACCCAGCCGAGTCATGCCACGAAGCAAACCCCGTTCTTTCTGGTTTACGGCTCGGAAGCTATCCTACCAACGGACATCGCATACGGCTCACCCCGAGTGGAGTTTTACGATGAGTACGACGCGCAAGTGGCGCGCATTGAAGACCTCGATAGCATCGAGGAGAAGAGATTGGCTGCCCAGATCCAAGCCGCGCGTTACGCTCAGGTCCTGCGACGGTATCATGATCGAACCGTCAAGCAGAGAGCTTTTGAAACAGGCGACTTGGTTCTGAGGAGGAAACAAGACACTAAGGGCGCGCACAAGCTTGCGTCCCCTTGGGAGGGGCCATACATCATCAAGTCAGTGAGTCGCCCAGGCTCATATCGCCTCATGACGGAAGACGGCGTAGACATTCCAAATCCATGGAACATCGAGCACCTACAGCGTTTCTACGCCTGATTCAGTTATGTATTCATCTTTTTTGTTAAGATTTGTTTTTCCGAGTGATTTCGGAGGATAATCATCCCCAGTCACGACTCGGCAGTTTTATAATATGAGTTATCAATAAAGTTGATTTCATCTCCCATCTATATCTACTACTCGAATTTCCTCTTTCGCGTCACGCACATAAAGTACGAGTGGCACAAACTTTAAATCGAGGGGGAAAGTACTCGCCAAGTCAAAGCTCTAAACGCACGACAAAGACTCTGCGGCATGAGACTGAGACCAACGAGGCTAATCTACTCCGTAACAGGTCAACCACTCAGAAATTAAGGCCAGCGCAGAAAGAAAGGGAGTAGTAGTCCCATAAAAACTTATATACAATAACAAAAGCTTAAACATTGTTCAAAAGTATTACTTCTACCAGATACTACAAATACTCTATGAAAATTACACTGTAGGGTCACCAACACCAGAGGGGGCCGCATCATCAGAGTCATCGACAACGTCCTTGGACAGGATATTGGCGATCGGCTCGACTTCAAGGAGCAGTCTGCTCACATCATCTTCGGAGGTGCCGGCAGCGTATCCACTGCCGAGTGGCTCCAGATCCGATGCTGGGAACAGAGACTTGAGAACCGCCAGGACATGCCCGCAGCTGGCTTGGCTGATGGAGCAAAGCTGTCGCCGGAAGAAGCGTGGAAGCGCCCGAACGCGGTCGAGGATAGAAGCCGAAGATGATGCTGCCTCCGGCTCGATCTCCTCCGCCACCACTCGGACAGCATCTTCAAGCGCGTTCTTCTCGGCGTGCAGTGCCTCCGCCTTGCCCTGCAGCCGGGCCACCTTGGCAGTGAGCTCTGCAAATTGGGCCATAATCCGGAACCGGTAATCTACAGAAAGTTAGATCTGGATAGTATATTCACGTCTGACATAAAAACAAACAGAGAATAACATACCTCTAAGCTCATGTGCGGCCTAGGCTTCGTTGAGCTTAGCCTGCTCCACCTCTCCGCGAAGATCGCGATTGGTGCGCCGGGCTTCCTCCAACTCGGCCTGGTTTTGGGTCGCAACGATTTCGAGTTCAGCCACTCGGGCCACCAAGGAGTCGGCCTTAGCGGCTGCAGATGAAAGCTCTTGAATCGCCGAGGATTTTGCCTCGGCATCAGCGGCTAAGTCCTGCAAAAGATAGTCAGAAGACACAACAAGTAAGTATACCACTCGGTATTCAATCTAAACAAGAAAAGTGGCTCAGGAAATACCTCGGCTATTTGACCCATACGGCGATGGAGTGACATAAACTCTGCCAGAGGATTCAGGGGACCACCACCACTCGGAGCGACGACCGCCGCTGCAGCGACTTCGACCCCTGCAGCTTGGGGCTCCTCCATCGCAGCAGTCTGCTCAACCACAGGAGCAGGCTGGGGGCTGCCTTGCGGAGCTGGCAGTATGGTCGGCGACGCTGGCGCAGGACTCGGCGGAGGTGGGGTTGGCGCACGCAGCGACTCTGGTGGCGGCCCCACAGGCTGATCGCTAAGAGGATCAGCCGAGTGGGACGACACCTCTGGCACTTGGATTGTTGGGATCTCTGTCTCGCCGACCGACTGCGGCGCAGGACCCGCAAATGGGATCTCAGACGGCGTGCTGCAGGATAAAGCAAACAAGGATTAATTACAGAAAAACATAAAAGTCAATCGAAGGTTGACAATATTACTTACAGAGTAGATACGCGCAGTCTCGGGCGCTTTTCTCTCCTAGTGGGGGAAGAAAGGTCCCTCGGACTTGCAGTACTCAAAGGTACTATGGCAAGGGGCGACTGCTCCGAGCTGATAATGGGGGGCGGGATTGACGACCCGGCACCACCAGCTTCGTCATCATCCGAGTCAGACGACTCGGTGAGGACGAGTTGGCGACGGCTCGGTGCATCCCCAATCACGATCCCCGTTGAAACAGAAATCTTTCGCTTCTTCGGGACAGGGGCAGCCTTCCCACCACTCGGAGACAGCACGTCTGGAGAAGGCAAGGACGACAGACTGATATCTGAGTCATGCAGGTCACACTCGCTTCCTCCGTGTGCTTCTTCAACAGCACCGGCTCTGCGCGGAGCCGGCTGACCCACTCCCTTCGGCATCTCAGGCAAAGGAAGGATAGACACAAAAGCAGCTCGACCCTGCAAAAGATGGGTTCAGTTGTTTACTGAGATAAGTTGAACGCCGGAGGACAATCAGTAGTCCGCAGGGAAGTCCCTGACACAAAGAATTTGCCAAGCCGAGCTGCGGCTTGGCCCTTGTCAACACGCTCGGGGGCTTCACGCGTGTTGTCCCGCTCGGCGTAGTACTCATACGCCGGATGAGCCCGCTGCTTGAGGGGCTGGATCCGGCGCAGCACGAAGTTGGCTGCCACTCCTACGGCAGTCAACCCTCTATTCTTCAACTGGGCTATGAAACCCAGCAATTCCCGAACCTCGTCCATCTCACTCTCTTTGGGAAGAGAAGTCCAGGACTGGGAGGGAACAGGACGCGAATCGATTTCAGGAGAGATGGCAGGCGAGTGGTTTCCTACGTAAAACCACTCGGACTGCCATCCTTTGTTGGAGGTAGGAAAAGGAATATCAAAATACTCCTGGGTTCGACCCTCACGGAGTTGGAACCCGGCGCCTCCGACTACTCGCGGGCACTCGGTTCCAGGATAGGGTTTCAACAAGGAAAAGGTGAAGAAAAAGATTGAAGTGAGGCTCTATCCCAAGATAGGCCTCACAGAGGTTGATGAAGATGGCGATATGAAGAATGGAATTGGGATTCAGTGCGCAGAGACTGATCCCATAGAAATGCAGCAGCCCGCGGAGAAAAGGGTGCGCGGGCACGCCAAAGCCGCGCAGAAGAAAAGACTCGAACACCACCAAATCAGAGGAATTTGGGGTGGGGAAAGACTCACCGGAGGCTGCGCGCCACTCGGCGGTTTGCTGGTCTAGGAGGATGCCATCGATGACGTGCTGCTCGAGGCGCCTGGTGGTGGTGATGGACTCCCTCCACTCGGCGGCGCGATCCACGGCGACTTCGACGGCGGCCTTGGCTCTAACCGACCGAGCCCTTCCTGGTGACCTCTCCTTCCGCTTCGGGGCTTCCCTCCTCTTCGGCGCCATGGCAGCAAGCGGGGGCAAAGGATTGAGGATGGAAGTTGCAAGAATGGATCTAGGGTTTGCTCTCGAGCGTTGAGGAGAACTTGAGCGCTGGGAAGGCAAATGGCGAGGAAAGGAAGAAGATTGCGGCGGGGATGGCTTATAATGGAATGAACCGTTCCTCCCGCGCGCGGCGCGACGCGTGTCTTGGGAACTCAACCGACGCAGGCACGTCCCGTCGCTATGAATTCAAAGATGCGGTATGGAGTCGCGATATCTCGCGATATTTTGGCTTCAATAAGGCAACCGTTAGTTTCCCTAGGAAACAACGGACTTTACGGGATTGATGGGCCTAAATGGGCTGAAATATGACACGACCTTTTGGTTCTGTCAAATTAACAAATATGTGGGTTCCTGAGCTAGTGTTCAGGGGCAGAAACCACTCGGTCGTGAGGCTAAAATTAGTCGACGGCCAGATTTATTTTTGCAATTAATATTGCAACCTTGCAATTGATTTTTACGTAAGGCATGCGATACTATCGCTAAATTCGCTCAGAAGACTGGGTCAAGTGCCGACAAGTATAAATCTTGTGAGAAGGTGGCTTACCATATGGTCAAGCTGGGTCGTGGGACACGACTCGGGAGTCACGCCGAGTTCAAAGAACTTGAGAACAAAATCCTTAAGAAGGGGAAACAAAAAAGCCCCAGAAGGAAAAGATTATCCGAAATCCATGCCCAGAGGCATGGGGGCTGAAAAGTTCAGTCAGGATCCACGGCTTTCAGAGTCTTGACACGATCGTGCCGAGTCGAATCAAGACTCGGGGGCTACACCCAATGGGTGCACCTGGAGGTGCACACCTTTGATGGATTAAGTTCAAGAGGAAATTCATGATATTTTATTTTTGACCCTCGACCAGAATATTCTATTCTGCTCAAGGCTCGGGGGCTACACCCAATGGGTGCACCTAGAGGTGCACACCATTGAAGATCAAGGTATCAACGGAGAAAAGTTGAAGACCCTTTGCCAATTTCATACTAAAATTGCCCAAGGCTCGAGGGCTAAGTGTATTCACTTCGCTGTCGCGTTGTGAAAAAGAGCACTTCTTCCCCTCACTATGGCTACAATTGAAGAATCGTTTTCAGGAACCTCTGAGCAAGCACTCGGATTTTCCTCGAAACCACTCGGATCTTCTTCGAAATCACTTGGATGAGGTCTTAGACAACTGAGAGCACTCGGATCATGCAAGAAAAGACAGATCAATTACAGCCAGCGATCGGCCAAGAAGTGCTCGGGGGCTACTGTGGGGGGTATAGTACCCGGGTACCTCACGAGCAAGTCTGGCAGCCCACCAAGAGGGGGCGGCCCAGCCCACCGTTCTGGACCTGATGACGTGCGGAACAAGTCGGCGCACGAAGGAAGGGTCTAGAAGGTTGAGTTCTAGTTGGAATAGGAATTATTGTAAAGAAGGAAAGGATCCTTAGAGATAGGATCGGCTACAAACCGACTTGTAACCCTGCCCCCCGATATATAAGGCGGGCAGGGACCCCCTCCAAAGACCACGAAGTCTAACGACGAAATCTTTCAACACACAATCCACACAATACAAACACCCCAAAACAGGACGTAGGGTATTACGTCGAGTCGACGGCCCGAACCTGTATAAACCCTTGCGTCTGTCCATCCTAACCATCTTGCTTCCGATCTTTGCGATCTTCCCTGCATACAAATCACTTCCGTGGGCTACCCAGTGGAAGACTGCCGGAGATAATATCACCGACATATCGAGTGTCGCGCCCCTTTGAGGTCGCACGGTGACTGAACCATCTGTGGAATAAATGTGTATCAGCCTCCTGGGACTGATATTTGTATCACATTTAGTCTCTGCTTATGTGGGGACGCTTCAGGTGGTATCAGAGCCGTCGTTGGCTGTAGGACGCGACCATTACGACCGAAACCTTTAGAAAGCCCTCCTTAGCTAATCCTTCCCTGCACAGACCCTGACCTTGAGTCCTTGTCCTGTTCCACATGGCTGACGACGAATGGAACGAAGGAATCTGCTTTGCAGAACCGAGTCTTCCTAAGTTGATGTTACTCAGCCTGGAGCGCGTCGGAGTTTCTGACGTACCGGAGTACATGTACCGGGAGTATGACTCCAGAGGCACCCTTCGGTGTGACGTAAGGATCTTTGTGGGGAGGAGCACCCTCTACCCCGACATGGATCCTTGGACCATCATCACCACTGGCTTTTGCTTCTTGGACACTTACCGAAAGGCCGCCCGTAAAGTCCTGCGACGCCTGCGCGTTGTCTACTGGCGTCATCTTCGAGAGAGTCCTATGGGATTTTTCCCGTCTACCGGAGGAAGAGGACGCTCGTGGATTGATCAGAAGAGAAGACTCGGAAGGAAGAAGAAGACCTATAAGACACCGTCTCCCACCTATCCACCTACCTTACCGGCTTAGATCGTCTTTACATCGAGCAGGCAGCGCAGATGAAGCACCAGATCCGTAGGGCGGAGAAGGCAGAACACGAGGTACAAGAACAACGAAAGGAAACCGCCAAAGCTGAAAGGCAAGTAGAGAGTTACCTAGCCACCCTCCAGGACATGAGGCAGAAGGAAGCTCAAGAGAAGGAACGCCTTGAAGCGTACCGGAGAGAGAAAGGACTGCTAGAGGATGAGCCCGAGGAAACCCATTGGGATAGGGGTACGCAGACCGAAGACTGGCTAGTAGAGCAACTGCTACCCCCAAAGAAGCGCCGTTGCTGGAGCGAGGAGGATTCCCCTTGAGGATAGATTAGTTTATATAAGCTAGAGTTTCCTTCTTAATAAATAGATGTACCCAACCTAGTTGTTGAGTCAAGATCTTGTACCTTCAAGTTGTACCCTAGCTTTTATGAGAAACAAGTTGTTCACCTTATCCTTACTTTCAGATGGCCGAGGAAGGATGGACCCATGGTGTTTGCCAGGAGGAGCCGGGTTTTCCCCGCCTTTTGATCAACTCCCTGGAGTGTCTTGGTATCACTGAGCACCCGAGGTACTACAGCAGGGAGTACGAGCATCTTGGCACTCTCCGCTGTAGGGTGATCCTTTCTGTTGCCAGAAGCATCCGCTACCCTGATATCGAGCCATGGAGGGTGACCGCTACAGGATTTCGGCATCAGGATACCTACCCTTTGGCTATCAGGAAAGCCCTCCGCTACCTGTGTCGGATCTTCGAAGAGCACCTCATCTCCACACCGATGAGACTCTTTCCCCCGGCTGTCAGGACTCCGGTCTGGCAGGCCCGCATGAGGAACCTGGAACGCCGCCGTCATCAAGATGACCTGTTGTACCATGTGGTCGCCTATCTCGTCTCCTTGGATAGGTTTCTCAACGAGCAAGCTGGGTTCCTAAGGGAACAAATTGGCCGAGCCGAGCAAGCTGAACTCGCAGTGAGGATGTACCAAGTCCGGGTGGCTCAAGCCGGGGCAAGGACCGCAGTAGCCATAAGCAGTTAAACTGTCGCGCATGAGAGTCTCAGACAGGCTCAGGACCGGAGCATGCAAGATTGGGCCAGAAGTGGGACGCCAGTCCCGGTAGTCGGAGAGGCCCGAATCCTACTTGGGACCCCCATTGCAAGATGGGGAGGACCTAGTAGAACTTCGGCAAGCACACCCGGAGGTGCCGGGGAACCAGCAGTGTCGGGGATATACCCCCGGGTACCACACAGAAGGGAGAAGTCGGACTCCTACTAGGAATCTACCCTGTAATCCTACTAGGACACCAACAATTGTAACTGACTAGTTCCCCGCCCCTTGGGATATATAATGGAGGGCAGGGGTGCCAAGATCGGTAGGAGAAGATAGAGAAGAAAAAGGATACCGACCAATCAATCTACAATCCACGCAATACAACACCCCCAAACAGGACGTAGGGTATTACGTCAAGTCGACGGCCCGAACCTGTCTAATCCTTGTGTCTGTCCATCCTAACCATCTTGCTTCCGATCTTTGCGATCTTCCCTACATACAAATCACTTCCGTGGGCTACCCCGTGGAAGACTGCCGGAGATCATATCACCGACAGTGGCGCGCCAGGTAGGGGGTATCGCCGAGATCAATCTGATGAGCCTGATGGATCGCGTCAAGATCTTGGACAGCTGCAACCTCCCGGACGTCGACGGAGTCGAGACCCAGTTCGGGAACATCACCGCCGCCGCTTTGGATCGCCAGGAGGCAGAAGCTACAACTGCCACGGAGAACTTCTCTCTGGCGCAAGGCTCGGCTCGTCCCGAAACAACTCAGAAACGGGTCATATACGGTTAATAACTAGTCGGAATCAACTCCGGCTAGTCGGCTTCATCAACAAACGACTACGAATCAAGCTAAGTCATGTTTCTAATAAACATCGTCTTTTAATTTCGCACGACTGCCACGGCAGATCGGCGTCATACACCCTGTGGGCTCATACATTGCACAATGTTGCAAATCATTTTCATCCAATTTCTTCTACTCGAATTATTTCCCTCGCGTCATGCACATAAAGTACGAGTGGAACAAACCTTAAACCGTGGGGGAAAGTACTCGCCAAGTCAAAGCTCTACACGCACGATAATGCTCTGCGGCATGAGACTGAGACCAACGAGGCTAATCTACTCCGTAATAGGTCAACCACTCGGAAATTAAGGCCAGCGAAGGGGGAAGGGAGTAGCACATACATATGCATTATTACATATGCATCATCACTGCAACGAATTTTGTTTCGAGATGATATTTTTTATTATATCATATACTACCCAATCTTCGTGTTTATATTGCAGGATCCAAGTTAGGACGGCTAAGCCTATTTCTACGCTCGGAGGTTGGATCGAACGGCTAGGACCGCTTCACGAGGATCAAATGAGTGCTCACATGAGTCGGCACTTGGATAATATTGAAGACCCGAGTGCTCACATGAGTCAGCACTTGGATATTGTTGAAGGTCCGAGTGCTCACACGAGTCGGCACTTGGATATTATTGATGGCCGAGTGCTCACGTGTGTCAGCGCTCAGATATCATCAAGGTCTGAGTGCTTACAATCGTCGGCACTCGGATGCTATCATCAACCCAGTACTCACACTAGTTGGCGTTTGGATTGCGTGATGGGGTGTCACGAAGCTCTTTTTGGAGTCTCGCCCAACTTATTCTAAGTCGCACGAGTCTCGGGGGCTACACCCTGTGGGTGCACCTAGTCGGTGCACACCATTAGACATTTCAAGACGAAGGATCAAGATCAAGGCTATTGGACCCTCGAGCAGACTATTCTACTCTACTCAAGGCTCGGGGGCTAAGTGTATACACTTCACCTTCAGTAAGGTGTAGAAGAAAGACTTTGAAGAAATTTTTGGGAAACGTCTGAGTTATCACTCGGATCTTTCTCAAAACCACTCGGATGATTGGAGAAATTACTCGGATGATGTTGCTGCTGCGAGGCACTAGGATCAAGTTAAAACCACTCGGCGAGAAGATACATATGACAAGAAGATATAAAGACCTCATAGAAGACTAGAAGACCCTCAAACTGATTAAACTAATCAGTACGAGGCTGGGGGGCTACTGTCAGGGATATACCCCCCGGGTACCACACAGAAGGGAGAAGTCGGACTCCTACTAGGAATCTACCCTGTAATCCTACTAGGACACCAACAATTGTAACCGACTAGTTCCCCGCCCCCTGGGATATATAATGGAGGGCAGGGGTGCCAAGATCGGTAGGAGAAGATAGAGAAGAAAAAGGATACCGACCAATCAATCTACAATCCACGCAATACAACACCCCCAAACAGGACGTAGGGTATTACGTCAAGTCGACGGCCCGAACCTGTATAAACCCTTGCGTCTGTCCATCCTAACCATCTTGCTTCCGATCTTTGCGATCTTCCCTGCATACAAATCACTTCCGTGGGCTACCCCGTGGAAGACTGCCGGAGATAATATCACCGACATATCACCGACATATCCTTGTGTGTCCATCCTAACCATCTTGCTTCCGATCTTTGCGATCTTCCCTACATACAAATCACTTCCGTGGGCTACCCCGTGGAAGACTGCCGGAGATCATATCACCGACAAGCAGCACCCGCCAAAGAAGGAGCCCCTACACAGCCCCAGGAAAATGGGATCCCAGAAGACGATGAGCGGGAATTGCTCATTCCCCTGGAACAACACTCCGCCCCGGAAGAAGGATCGCCCCGCGAGTAGTGTGTGCCCAGTCACCCCAACTATTGAAGCCGTCCCGGTCCGAAGTTTAGAGTTGTACCCCAGTTGTGTCGTTGTACCCCGGTCGTGTAGTTCGTATTTTGGCTTGTCCAAGTGTTGTACCCCCTTCCCCTTTCAAAGGAATAAAATCGTTTGTGCTTGTTGTATTGCTAGACTCTGTGCTTGTCGGCAGAAGGATGATTCTGCCTTTCTGTTTTTATGAATTAAATAACTTAAACACCACTAAAATTCCAAATCCTAGTCTCTTATAATGTCCCCTAAATCCGCAGATGGTCAACACGCGTGGACCCAGGGCTTCCCGGAGCCGAGCCCTGCTGCTAGTGACAACGTGAGAGTGCACCCCATGGTGAGCACCAGGATGAAGTGAACCAGGAAAGGAGGGAGGAAAGTCAGGTTGGGCCATAGCAAGCGCCACATCCACGTGCCGCTGATTGGCTGCAGGTGGTGAACAATCAGAACCTGATAATGGAATCTGTGGTCAATGCCCTCGCCAACCAGAGGCCCCGTGGGCAGAGTATGAATGAGAAACTGTCAGAGTTCATCAGGACTAAGCCACCTACTTTTGGCGGGTCCACCAACCCACTTGATGCAGGTGATTGGCTGAGGGTGATTCAGAGGAAATTGGAACCACTTCACTGCGAAGATCGTGACAAAGTACTCCTGGCCACCCATCAACTTGTTGGGAATGCTCTCGCATGGTGGGAGAACTACTGTGCAGCTGCCCCAGATGCCACTGTCATCACCTGGAGGGAGTTTGTGGATGAGTTCTGCCATTACCATGTCCCCGCAGCCACCATGAAGCGCAAGGCAGACGAGTTCTGGGCACTGCAGCAAGGCAACAAGACTGTGGAAGAGTACACCTACCGGTTCATGGAGTTAGCCCGCTATGCACCAGAAGAAGTGGACAGGGATGAGAAGAAGCAGGAGATGTTCATGAAAGGCCTGGACCCAGAGCTCAGGACTCTGCTCACCCCCTAGATTTATCCTGACTTCAACACACTGATGAACAGGGCCATTCTCACTGAAAGGGCCAAGGCGGATGAGAAGAAAGATCTCAAGCGCAAGTTCCTAGAGAGCAAGGCTCGCCAGCAGGACCGCTTCCAGAGGACCAAGAGCTATAACCCCCCACCACCCAGATCTCAGACGCCGATGCAGTACCGCACTCAGTCCCGAGCCTCAAGCTCACAGGTCACCAATCCCACCTTCAGAAGCCAGAGTGCCAAAGCCCCACAGAGCAGTGCCAGTCAGGCCAACAACAACAGCAGAGCTTGTTTCAACTGTCGTGAGACCGGGCATTATGTGGCCAACTGCCCCTATGCCAGCAACAAGCCAGCAGCCCCGATGTACTGAAACTCGGTGAATGGACCGAAGCCAGCTCTGTCAGGTGCCAACCGTGTGCCCGTCCGCAGCAGCAACCCCGGCAACAACACCAACAACCAGCAGATGAGGCAGCCCCAGTGTGACACCCTCAAAATTAATAAGGATTATTTAATTAATTAATAGATAAATTATTAGATTTATAAGGACTATTATAAGCTAGAATGAGAATTTCTAGGAATAATGGAATATAAAATAATAGGAAAATAAAATAAAGTTCTACAACTTGGGTGCTTTATAAGGATTGAAATAGCATCGGAAGCCCTAGGTTTAAATTAAAAAAAAGATGATTCAAAAACCGAATTCAAAAACCCGTTAAAACCCCTTAGAAAAATAAGAAAAGAATTTTAAACCTGGTGGGCCGGCCAGCCACGGCCCAAACCCTTAAGGTCCGCTTTAGGCCCTCCAACTCCCTCCCCCGGCTCACCCCCGCGCGGCCCAGCCCAGCGCCTCTCTCTCCCTCAGCCCCTCCCCGCGAAGTCCGTCCCACGCCCCTCAACTTGCGGCCCGGCCCGCCCCACCTCCTCCTTCTTCCTCCTCTCTCTCCCTCTCCGGTTCCTCCCCCTCCCTCATTACTCCGGCGCGACGCCGCCGTCACCCACCCCGCCACCGCGTCATCCCCAGCCCGCGTGGCAGCCACGGATCAGCGCCACGCGTCCACCTCCATCCCCTGCGCACGTCAGAGCGGCCATCCCGGCACGGGAGCCCCCTCCTCCTCCATCCCGCAGCGCCCGTGCCCTCGCCGCCGTCGCCCGATCTCCACCTTGCGGCCGGGATAGGCTCGACAAGGGCGCGCAGGGCGCGTGTCAGCACCACGCAAGGCCACCGCACGCAGAGTGCGGCGCCGACGCTCCCTCCCCGCCCTTTTGCACGAATTGCCGCGGCGGCACACGTCGCACGCCGGCGAGCTCGCCGTGCCACGCGTCGTAGCCCTGCCGCCCCGGTGAGTCCCCGGGGAGCATCGCCGGGCTATAAATAGCCCTGCGTGCACCCCGGATGGAGCTCACCTTCACCACAACACCCCTCACCAGCTCCACGGCCACGCCAACACCGCGAGCGCAAGAGCGCCGCCACACCGCTCCGGCAATCCCGCCGCCGCCCTGGATACCCCTCCGGCCGCCGTGACGCTGTCTAGAGCACTCTGTGGAGCCTAAGGAGCATAGCAACGTGCTCTGGAGGACGCACGCGCCTTGAGCAAGCGCCGCCCAAGCACCGCCGCCGTGAACCGCAAGCAAGGCCGCACGCCGGAGCGCCACTCCGGCCATCTCTCGCCCCCAGCCGCACCGTGGTAAGCACCCTGCCCCTGCCACCACCTTCCCCGCCCTCTTTCTCCCCTCTCCAATGCCTGACCAGGCCACGGCCGGTTGCCGTGCGCGCCGCCGCACCCCGGCGAGCCGCCGGCTGGCCCTGGCACCCTTTCCCCACACCTGCGCACACCGACGCGCTCCACGCCACCCACTGGTTGCGCGCAACCCTTAGCCAAAGCCCCAGGAACCTCCCAACGCCAGTTTCCCCTCTCCACCGGCCGCCGCCCGATCTCCGGCGAGCCCGCGCCGCTGCACCAGCCCCTAAACCTCGACGAGATCATCCCTACGGTGTCCGCCGTGCTCCCCTGAACCCGTGGGTGCCCCCACCGCCGCGAGAACCGCCCGGTAGCAACCGGCGGCGAGATCTCCGGCGAGCCCCCCTGTTGCCCCTCAGCGCCGCCGTGAAGTGCGGCAACTGCGCTGGCGCCCGCGTGGCAGCCACGCCAGCGCGGGCCCCGCCTGCCAGCCACCCACACGGCCACGCCAGCTGCCACCTCCCCCTCTCCGCCTTACATGAGCTCGGTCCAGTGGACCGCAGACTCATGGGCCGCGTGGTCCACGCGCCCACGCTGCCGGCCCACGGCACAGTAAAGTGCGGGCTGGCGCCAGTGCTGGCGTCAGCCGGCCCCACACGTCAGCCGCACAGGCACAGGGCAAAATGCTGGGTACACCCGGCTTAGTGCACCCAAAGAGTTATTTCTCCACCTTAGAAATTCCTAAAAATTCCCAGAAAATACCTAAAAATACTAGGAAAAATAATAAGCCATTTAGTACCATCCAAATTATTTATACCCATTTCTAGGACTTAGAATTAGAAGGATTCTTTTTCAGCCTATAGGAAGCCTCCGTTAGCGTACCCCGGTTTATGCCTAATTCAAAATAGAGCCCCGTAAATAGCCAATAAATTCCTAAAATTACTAGAATATATTCTAAGGTTTTTCATAAGGTTAGATTCCCGAGAAGCCTTCCCTAAACCTAGAAATAATTTATTGCCTTCCACCGACATTTCCAAACCCCGCCAAACCCCGCGTAGACCCTGAGACACCCCGCGAAACCCTAGCAATCCACTGCTTAACTTAGAAACCACCCTTATGACCATTCTCTCTCTAGCTTCTCCCCTTACAAGTAATTCGTTCGCTGTGATGATTGATTAGTCATAAATTTGTATTTGCATAGATACTCCGACAGGAAATCTCAGGACTATAGCCCGGCGGAGACTACCACCGTATCAGGCAAGTCTTAGCAATTTCCTTGTTCATGATAATCAACTGCATTAACATGCTCTTTTCTTAGCTAAATGTCTGTAGTTGCATGGAGAGTTAGCCACTCAGATATTCCCAGCTACTAAGACACTACCCAGAGCCAGAAACCCTGGTTGCGAGAGGCACCCAGGGGGAAGAAGATGCGAGGTAGGGTGGATAGTCTCGGAGAAGCTCCTGTCCAGAGGCCTACCTTGGTCGATTAAGGACCGGTTCTTGGGAAAAGTCTTTCCAACGCCATGTACGGCTATACGGGCCAAAAAGGACATAGCCTTCGGGAATGCCCTGTAATGTGAGGCCTCGACTCACACTCCACCAGCTACCTCTGGCCAAGCTACCCCAGGGGCCACGGTGGGCAACGGAAATACTGGAGATAGCCCCAGACAGAGGGCTGGGACTGGTCGGCACGGGTCGCATGTGATAGGGCTGGTAGGGCCCACGGGCGATGCATGCCCTAACTTATATGATGCATCCATACCCGGGTTGATGTCCCTGAGTGGACGTTTATGCGATCCCTGTTTAGACCCCAGTAGCATCCGTGGGTAGACCCAGATGGAAGCTGTCCAGAGATGGACGCCAGAGGATACGAGTCCCGTAGGGGGACCCTACCGTTGGCCACGGGAGGGTCGCCTGACCGTATAGTTTCAAGAGTACAAACCTCTGCAGAGTACTCACCCCCTATTTTGTTGCAACAGAGGAGGATCCGGACTTTGTCGCCGAGGAGTTCGAGTAGAGGTCGTGTCCGCACCCACGTTGCCTGTGGTGTGGTCCATTTCAAGATGCTTCCGCTGTCGTTCCTCGCCGAGATAGGACTAGATCCAGTCTTAGTCTTTCTCTGGTTATGTATTGTTGCACTTTTGGTTACTATTATCATTTGAATCGTGTGGGGGGTATAGTACCCGGGTACCTCACGAGCAAGTCTGGCAGCCCACCAAGAGGTGGCGGCCCAGCCCACCGTTCTGGACCTGATGACGTGCGGAACAAGTCGGCGCACGAAGGAAGGGTCTAGAAGGTTGAGTTCTAGTTGGAATAGGAATTATTGTAAAGAAGGAAAGGATCCTTAGAGATAGGATCGGCTACAAACCGACTTGTAACCCTGCCCCCCGATATATAAGGCGGGCAGGGACCCCCTCCAAAGACCACGAAGTCTAACGATGAAATCTTTCAACACACAATCCACACAATACAAACACCCCAAAACAGGACGTAGGGTATTACGTCGAGTCGACGGCCCGAACCTGTATAAACCCTTGCGTCTGTCCATCCTAACCATCTTGCTTCCGATCTTTGCGATCTTCCCTGCATACAAATCACTTCCATGGGCTACCCCGTGGAAGACTGCCGGAGATAATATCACCGACAGTGGCGCGCCAGGTAGGGGATATCGCCGAGATCAACCTGGTAAGCTTGATGGATCGCGTCAAGATCTTGGACAGCTGCAACCTCCCGGACGTCGACGGATTCGAGATCCAGTTCGGGAACATCACCGCCGCCGCCTTGGATACCCAAGCGGCAGGAGCTACGACCGCCACGGAGGTTTCCTCTCTGGCGCCGACTTCGGCCATCACGGCCCAATCCGGTCCGATCGCATCTGATCGTGCCGGTTCTACCCCGCTGAATCCATCGCAGAACGCGAAGCCCAACCAGTCGGGAACAGATCTACAACCACTCGGTTCCGATCCGACTCTTGAGAGTCACGTCGCCGAATCGTCTCAGAGCGTGAAAGCTCAACCGACGCGCGTCCCGAGCCCTGAGGTCATCACTGTCCAGACCCCCGGCTTTTGCGCGCTCGCTCAGAAGCAGAAGATGAAGGACATCATCCAGGCGGATGATTCCCTCTCTGGGAGCGACTCCTACGAGTCAAACCCACGGGGACCCTCAATCTTGGACGACCTGCAGGAAGGTTAGACAGCGTCCGACGCCTCTACAGAGCCGGAGCTGTTAGGATCACCCGGAGGATTAACTCCGAGTAGCTTGGAGCGTTATACGCCCACATCCGACTTCTCCGAGTCCGAGGAAGATTACCTCACGCAAGAAGGAGCCGGATCATACTGTTACATGGTGGCGCCAGCAACGCCACCTAACCCCGTGTCAGAGGACGAGGTCACCCCGGCTGAAGAGACGACTGAAGCCAGGGACCAGCATCGAGGACGCAACGCCAGTCGGGCGACTCGCAGAGCCACACGACCACACGGGGCCACCGCATCAGGATCTGGCACCGCTAGACTCCAAGAACCACGTTCGGAGGATCACCGTCGCCATCGGGATAGGCACGACAGGAGGAGCACCCGGAACCTGATGCGCGACGGCATGTTCGAGTACAACGGATTCGACGTCTACGAGACGCCGGTTCAGAACCTCGTCGCCATCAACGAGGAAATCAGTCGGCTGCCACCCAGCACTCCAGGACTGGAAAAGGTAAGGGCTCTCGTACAGGCCGCCTCCGTCCAGGTCCACCAGATGCAGGGCAGAGCACACACGGTCGCCTCTGAGCCCGGTCCGTCTCGACGCCGGGCCAGCGATGGATCGGATCGCGACGAAGACCTTCGCACCACGATCAACAGAGATCGAGACGCGAGGGACGTCATCCGCAATAGCACTGAGGAGCGCCACCGTGAGGAGATCCGACGGCGCGAAGAATACGATCGGGATCATGAAAATCCCCGTCGTAACTCCGACAGGAGCGGCTACTCGACGGAGTCAGACCACTCTGACCCCTCCGGTAGCCCAAGGCGCGGCAACGACGGCGGTCGCACTCCGCCACGAGGACGAGCGGCTCCCCCACGCAGGCGGTCGACCCCGCCAAGGGAGCGAACTCCACCGCGCAGCAGAACCTACCGAAGGGACCGAACTCCGCCCAGGACTCGGAACTATCGGAGGACCCGTTCCCCGCCCAGGGATCGGGATCACAGGAGGGAGAGCACTCCCCCAAGAACAACAGACGGCTCGTGTCCGAGTGGTTCCCGCCCTAGAGGTCGGATCGGCGGATTCCAGTCATTCACGGAGCGCTTGAGAAGCGTGACATGGCCCAGAGGCTTTAAGCTGTCGGATATCGACAAGTACGACGGGAAGTCTGATCCATCTCAATGGCTTCAGATCTACTACACCGCCGTACAAGCGACCGGTGGCGACGAAGACGTGATGGCGAACTACCTTCCCATCATGCTCACCAAGGACTGCCGCAACTGGCTGGCAGGACTCCCGCAGGACGCCATCGACAACTGGGATCAGCTTACCGCACTCTTCATCGGTAACAATCTTGGTACCTGGGAGAGGCCCGGGAGCAAGCGGCTCCTCGGCCAATTAAGACAGCGCAAGAACGAGACCCTGCATGACTTCGTGCACAGGTTCTCGGAGAAGCGCAACTCCATTACGGACGTGACGGATCAGGAGGTTATGACAGCCTTCCAGAACGGCATCTCCGATGGAAGACTGATTCACAAGTGGACCAGGAAGCCACCCGCGACTGTCAATGACATGTTCCGGATCGCTAGCACGTGGGCGGACGCGGAGATTGCAGAGAAGGAACAGCTCAGCGAGCTCAAGAATCGCTGGGAAGAAGAGAACAAGACGACCCGCAAGCGCGACCGCCGCGAAGATGAAGACCGACACGACGACCATCGTCGCAGCGACAGTCACCCCTGCAAAAAGAAGAGCGAGGGGGATATGGTCGCCACTCTGGACCGGCCCAGAGGCCGGGTAACTCCAGAGGATTTCCAGCGCATGCTCGATGAGCAATGTCCATACCACAAGCACAAGCACTCGGCACGAGAGTGCTACGGGCTCAAGCGAGCCTTTACTGGGGCAACAGAGGCCCTCCCTACAGAAAGAGGAACGATGGTTCCCCGCGCGAGGACAGGCGGACCGACGAGCATGGCGACGACTTCCAGGAGGCCGACCGAGTGGTCCGCATGATCTATGGCGGACCAGAATTCGAGACGAAGCGCCAGCAGAAGCTCACCCATCGCCAAGTCATGCACGCGAGGGAGCCACCGGTACCAGAGTACCTCAAGTGGTCGGAAGTTCCGATCACCTTCACCCGCGAAGACCACCCAAGCTTCATACCGAAGCCCGGATCCCACGCCTTGGTAGTAGCTCCGACGATACGCAACGTTCAGCTCACCAAGGTGCTAGTCGACGGTGGCAGTGGCCTGAACATCCTCTTTGCTAACGCATTGAAGGAGCTCGGCCTGACCACTCTCGACCTCCGTCCCCCCAATCTGCGTTCTACGGTTTGATACCGGGAGAGGGGGCAGAACCACTCGGGCACATCACATTGCCCGTTACCTTCGGAGACCGGAACAACTACCGGACCGAGCATATGCAGTTCACGGTGGCGAACTTTGAGACTGCATATCATGCCATCCTCGGGAGGCCGGCGCTCGCCAAGTTCATGGCGATCCCTCACTACGTCTACTTGCAGGTCAAGATGCCAGGACCCAAAGGCGTAATCACCATCTTGGGGGACATCCGAGTCGCTTACACATGCGAACAGGAGACCCTCAACGCGGCAGCCGCCCTGGACATGTCGAAGCGCTTGGAGCAAGTACTGGCTGCATCACAGGAGGTGGACAAGGACTCTCTGGAGATCCCCGCCAAGAGGCCAGCAAGAGAAGCCATCGCGCCAAGCAAGGAGACGGAGCTGAAGAGGATCTCGCTGGACTTGGATGACCCGAAAAAGACGGCCATCATCGGGGCAGAGTTAGACCCCAAATAGGAAGAAGTGCTCGTCAAATTCCTAAGGGAAAACGCCGACATATTCGCGTGAAAACCATCCGATATGCCAGGTGTCCCAAGGGAACTTGCCGAGCACTCCTTGAAGGTCAATCCGACTGCCAAACCGATCAAGAAGAGGCTTCGTCGATTCGCGCAGGACTGCAAGGAGGCGATTAGGGTAGAGATTACAAAGCTGCTAGCTGCTGGTTTCATTCAGGAGGTGTTCCACCCCGACTGGTTAGCTAACCCAGTTCTTGTAAGAAAAAAGAATAATAATGATTGGAGAATGTGCGTTGACTACACAGATCTCAACAAAGCTTGCCCTAAAGACCCCTTCGTTCCCCCCCGCATCGATCAAGTCGTTGATTCCACGGCAGGCTCCGCCCTGCTCTGTTTTCTCGATTGCTACTCAGGCTATCACCAGATAGGCCTAAAGCTGGAAGACCAAATAAAGACCGCGTTTATCACTCCGTTCGGTGCCTTTTGTTACAATACAATGGCCTTCGGTCTGAAGAACGCAGGCGTAACTTATCAGAGGACAGTCCAAGCATGTCTGAATCAACTGATTCCAGACATAGTAGAAGCCTACATCGACGACATCGTGGTCAAGATCATGAACCCCGAGGACATGATAGGGAATCTGACAAAGGTCTTCGAACGCCTACGTATATTCCGATGGAAGCTCAACCCGGAAAAGTGTGTCTTCGGAGTACCATCAGGTAAACTACTCGGCTTCATGGTCAGCAACCGCGGCATCGAGGCAAATCGTGAGAAGATCACGGCCATCACCAAGATGCTACCACCAACCTGCCAGAAGGATGTGCAGAAGCTTACTGGATGCATGGCAGCGCTCGGTTGTTTCATATCACGACTCGGCGTTCGCGGATTGCCGTTTTTCAAGCTGCTCAAGAAGCAGGATAAGTTCGTGTGGGATGACGAGGCGAAGCAATCTTTCCAGGAACTCAAAGATTACCTGCAGAGTCCGCCCATCCTTGTCCCATCTCAACCAAGAGAACAGCTCTACCTCTACATCTCTGCTACTCCCCGAGTGGTTAGCACGGTACTAGTGGTCGAGCGTCCTGAAGAAGGACACGCATATGGAGTTCAGCGACCAGTCTACTTCGTCAGCAAGGTCTTGACCGTTTCCAAGGTACGCTATCCCCATGTGCAGAAGTTACTCTATGGAGTTCTTATCTCAGCAAGAAAGCTGAAGCATTATTTTGAGGCCCATCCAATCTCGGTTGTGAGCGAAAATCCTTTAGGGGAAATTCTCCATAACCGAGACGCCAGTGGCCGAATCGTCAAGTGGTCAATAGAATTGGCCGTTCACCACATAACCTTTGTTCCATGTACTGCTATCAAGTCTCAGGTTTTGGCCGACTTCGTAGCAGACTGGACAGAGAACCAAGCTCCGGCTGACGACGAGATAGTTGAGTACTGGGAGATGTACTTTGATGGCTCCCTTCAGATCAAAGGAGGCAGCGCAGGCGTACTCCTGATCTCTCCAAGTGGACAGGAATTAAAATACGTCCTTCAAATCATGTTCCCAGTATCCAACAATGCAGCCGAGTACGAAGCAGCCTTGCACGGTCTTCGCATCGCAGTACCTTTGGGTGTCAAACGCCTGATGGTACGCGGGGACTCTGCCCTGGTCATAAACCAGGTAAACAAGGACTGGTCCAGGACCAACGAGAAGATGGACGCTTATTGCGAAGAAATCAGGAAACTAGAAGGGAAATTCTATGGCTTAGAGTTCCATCACGTGGTGCGCGACCATAACAAGGCAGCTGATGAGCTTGCTAAGATGGGGTCCACCCGTGAAGGCGTTCCACCCGGAGTCTTTATACAAGACCTTGTTAAACCATCTATCAAGATAAACCCGGATGGCACTGTCGCGGAACAACAAGTCGGAGAATCCCCGGAGTCAGCCACATTAGTGGTAGACGAAGCGTTGGACTGGAGGATCCAAATCATCGACTACCTTGACAGCGGCATATTGCCCACAGAGGTCGCAGAAGATAAGGATCTGAAGTCGCTCCACGAACAAATCGTGCGGCGCAGTAAAAGCTACGTCATCATCGGAGACAAGTTGTATCGTCGATCTGGAGCCTATCAAATTCTCCAAAAGTGCGTGAGTCGCGCAGAGGGTGTTGAGCTCTTGACTGACATACACAAAGGAATCTGTGGTAATCACGCCGGGGCCAGAACCATCGTTGGTAAAGCTTTCCGGTCTGGTTTCTACTGGCCGACTGCTGTAGCAGACGCAGAAAATATTTTGCGGCGCTGCAAAGGGTGTTAGTATTTTGCAAGGCAAATACACGCACCAGCACAACAGCTGCAGACTATACCAATGTCCTGGCCCTTCGCGTGTTGGTGCTTGGACATGATTGGTCCATTCAAAAGGCTCCTGGTGGTTTTGACCATGTCTTAGTGGCTATTGACAAGTTCACCAAGTGGATCGAGGTGAAACCAGTCAGAAAGCACACGGCAGCCAAGACCATTGAGTTCTTCACCGACATCACCCACCGCTTCGGAGTCCCAAATCGTATCATTACAGATAATGGTACGAACTTCGTGGCGTAGGAGTTTAAAGATTGGTGCAGCGAGAGGAGCATCAAGCTATGCCCCGTATCTGTGGCGCACCCAAGGGCCAATGGCCAGGTTGAAAGAGCCAATGGCGAAATAATCAAGGCACTCAGAGCTCGGATATTTAAGCAGCTGAAGCAGTACGATGGACGATGGATCAAGGAATTACCAGCTGTAGTCTAGGGGCTGCGTACCCAGCCGAGTCATGCCACGAAGCAAACCCCGTTCTTTCTGGTTTACGGCTCGGAAGCTATCCTACCAACGGACATCGCATACGGCTCACCCGAGTGGAGTTTTACGATGAGTACGACGCGCAAGTGGCGCGCATTGAAGACCTCGATAGCATCGAGGAGAAGAGATTGGCTGCCCAGATCCAAGCCGCGCGTTACGCTCAGGTCCTGCGACGGTATCATGATCGAACCGTCAAGCAGAGAGCTTTTGAAACAGGCGACTTGGTTCTGAGGAGGAAACAAGACACTAAGGGCGCGCACAAGCTTGCGTCCCCTTAGGAGGGGCCATACATCATCAAGTCAGTGAGTCGCCCAGGCTCATATCGCCTCATGACGGGAAGACGGCGTAGACATTCCAAATCCATGGAACATCGAGCACCTACAGCGTTTCTACGCCTGATTCAGTTATGTATTCATCTTTTTTGTTAAGATTTGTTTTCCCGAGTGATTTCGGAGGATAATCTCCCCAGTCACGACTCGGCAGTTTTATAATATGAGTTATCAATAAAGTTGATTTCATCTCCCATCTATATCTACTACTCGAATTTCCTCTTTCGCGTCACGCACATAAAGTACGAGTGGCACAAACTTTAAATCGAGGGGGAAAGTACTCGCCAAGTCAAAGCTCTAAACGCACGACAAAGACTCTGCGCATGAGACTGAGACCAACGAGGCTAATCTACTCGTAACAGCGTCAACACTCAGAAATTCAGCGCAGCGCAGAAAGAAGGGAGTAGTAGTCCCATAAAACTTATATACTAACAAAAGCTTAAACATTGTTCAAAAGTATTACTTCTACAGATACTACAAATACTCTATGAAAATTACACTGTAGGGTCACCAACCACCAGAGGGGGGCCGCATCATCAGAGTCATCGACAACGTCCCTGGACAGGATATTGGCTCGATCGGCTCGACTTCAAGGAGCAGTCTGCTCACATCATCTTCGGAGGTTGCCGCAGCGTATCCACTGCCGAGTGGCTCCAGATCCGATGCTGGAACAGAGACTTGAGAACCGCCAGGACATGCCCGCAGCTGGCTTGGCTGATGGAGCAAAGCTGTCGCCGGAAGAAGCGTGGAAGCGCCCAACGCGTCGAGGATAGAAGCCGAAGATGATGCTGCCTCCGGCTCGATCTCCTCCGCCACCACTCGGACAGCATCTTCAAGCGCGTCTTCTCGCGTGCAGTGCCTCCGCCTGCCCTGCAGCCGGGCCACCTTGGCAGTGAGCTCTGCAAATTGGGCCATAATCCGGAACCGGTAATCTACAGGAAAGTTAGATCGATAGTATATTCACGTCTGACATAAAACAAACAGAGAATAACATACCTCTAAGCTCATGTGGGCCTAGCTTCGTTGAGCTTAGCCTGCTCCACCTCTCCGCGAAATCGATGGTTTGCGCCGGGCTTCCTCAACTCGGCCTGGTTTTGGGTCGCAACGATTTCGAGTTCAGCCACTCGGGCCACCAAGGAGTCGGCCTTAGCGGCTGCAGATGAAAGCTCTTGAATCGCCGAGGATTTGCCTCGGCATCAGCGGCTAAGTCCTGCAAAAGATAGTCAGAAGACAAACAAAAGTAATACCACTCGGTATTCAATCTAAAACAAGAAAAGTGCTCAGGAAATACGGCTATTTGACCCATACGGCGATGGAGTGACATAAACCTCTGCCAGAGGATTCAGGGGACCACCACCACTCGGAGCGACCGACCGCCTGCAGCGACTTCGACCCCTGCAGCTTGGGGTCCTCCATCGCAGCAGTCTGCTCAACCACAGGAGCAGGCTGGGGGCTGCCTTGCGGAGCTGGCAGTATGGTCGCGACGCTGGCGCAGGACTCGGCGGAGGTGGGGTTGGCGCACGCAGCGACTCTGGTGGCGGCCCCACAGGCTGATC
>CM027122.1:40936252-40978082 GCA_015476505.1 Urochloa ruziziensis
AGGGGGAGATTGAGGACCCGGTGTGTCCGAGGACCGGTGGATGGTCGCTTCCTGGTGTGATGAGTGATTGACAACGTGGTGTGGATTGACGTTTCCCTTGGCTCAAGTATTGCAGGTGTAGAATGCGGCTTGATTGCATTGGTGCAGGTGAAGAACAGGCGCGAAAGGTCTTAGCCATGGCGGCCTCTGAGGAGTGGAGAGACAAGTAGGCTTGGTTCGAGGGACCCGGTGGCCGGATGGATCAAGTGCGGTTCACATGCTGGCAAGAACGAGCAAGGGGACGTGGTTCCGGTGCGAGGTAGCGGCTCACAACCGAAGCTCGTACGCGGACGAGAAGCCGGTGCAAGGTGGCGGCTAACGATTCGAAGCTTGCGCGCGGGGTTTGGTGATTTGGCCACAAAATCATCGGTGGACGGTTTCCCTTGGTTTGGGCCTCAAAACCAAGGACCGAGGACTCGACGTAGCGACGGCCCGGCCTGCCAGCCAGGGGCGGTCCAACCGCCCCCCAGGGGCGGTGTGACCGGTCCCACCTGGGCAGGTCGCCCGTGAGCGTCGAGGAGCTTCGATCCGGAGGACACGCGGCGTGATCGCAAGGCTTGCGTCGGAGGGAAGCTAGCTTGCGGTGGAAGGTGTCCCAGCCGGAAAAATCTTCGCGGAAAATGTCATATTCGCCCCTGAGGGGTATGTATCGCTTAGGGGTAGTTTAGTCTTTCGAGCACCACCATTTGGACTATGTAATAGACCCCCTAGGGGTGGTGGCTGTTAATCTCTCCTAGTTTTCTCTTTGGTTTTCCTTTGAACTAGTTTTCCCTTCATCTCCTTCACCTAGAACTACTTCTAATCTTTCTTAATTTTTGTATAGGTGAATTCATGGTTATGTGATGGAGTTTGTGCTGCTCATCTTTGTGCCATGATTTGATTTCCCGAGCTCCTTTTCTTTTTCCCATTTTCGGAGGTATTTTCGGAGCCATTTTTGGGGGATTTTTGTTCTTCACTTTCTAGCCCGTTTTCTCTCGGATTTCTTTGGGGGAATCACGTATGAGTGCCTTGTGCCTCTTTTGCTGGTGATCCCTTGCCCCCAAACGCCGGGAATCGGTTTAGATTTGAAGTTTTTGGGATGAACTCGTGGAGGGTGAGTTCTTCGCTAGATTTGAAATCCCCGGAGTTCTAGGGAGTTAGAGGCCGAGATTTTTGGGGCATAGCCTCTCCTTGAGGTGTATATCATCTACCCAAAGTTTCGTCTCAAAACTCCAAGCCGTTTGGGAGATCCGTTCTCGAGTTGACCTTTTCCCGTGCTGTCTGGCAAGACCAGTGCGACCGCCCTCGGATACCGGTGTGACCGCCCCTGGTAGGCAAGGGCGGTGCAACCGCCCCTGGAGAGAGGTGCAACCGCCCCTGGCTGAGAGTTGGTGATTCGTGTGGTTTTCGTTCGATTCGTGTTGGATTTGTTCGATTCATGTTCCGCTGTGTTGATCTTGTTCCTAGGGTCAGTAGCCTCACAGTAGCTACGTGATCTTGGCAAGATCGGTTGGTAGGATTTGGAGTTGAGTTGGGAGTAGCCGGATTCGTGAGAGAAATTTTTATCGGCTCCCATTCACTCCCCCCCTCTCTGGTCGCCTAATCGGTCCTTCAGATCTTCCCGGGTGAAGGTGATCGGTACTTCCGACCACTTGAGGTACTCAGGTACCGATGGCTCCCTTGCGTGCATGACCTGGCGGTGGGTGAGCTTTTGCTGGCGCTTCATCTCAAATCCTTCCGGTCCGCCGTAGATCATACGGACCACTCGGTCGGCCTCCTGAAACTCGTCGCCGGGCTCGTTGGTCTGCCTGTCCTCTCTCGGGGAACTATCGTTCCTCTTTCTATAGGGAGGGCCTCTGTTGCCCCCAGTGAAGGCTCGCTTCAGCCCGTAGCACTCTTGTGCCGAGTGCTTGTGCTTGTGGTATGGGCATTGCTCATCGAGCATGTGCTGGAAATCCTCTGGAGTTACCCGGCCTTTGGGCCGGTCCAGAGTGGCGACCATATCGCCCTCGCTCTTCTTCTTGCGAGGGTGACTGTTGCTGCGACGATGGTCGTCGTGTCGATCTTCGTCCTCGCGGCGGTCGCGCTTGTGGGTCGTCTTGTTCTCCTCCTCCCAGCGATTCTTGATCTCGCTGAGTTCTTCCTTCTCAGCAATCTCCGCGTCCGCCCACGTGCTAGCGACCCGGAACATGTCATTGACAGTCGCGGGTGGCTTCCGAGTCCACTTGTGGATCAGTCTTCCGTCAGAGATGCCGTTTTGGAAGGCGGTCATCACCTCCTGATCCGTCACGTCCGTGATGGAATTGCGCTTCTCCAAAAACCTGCACACGAAGTCGTGCAGGGTCTCGTTCTTGCGCTGTCGTATCTGGCCGAGGAGCCTCTTGCTCCCGGGCCTCTCCCATGTTCCGAGATAGTTACCGATGAAGAGTACGGTAAGCTGATCCTAGTTGTCGATGGCGTCCTGCGGGAGTCCTGCTAGCCAGTTGCGGCAGTCTTTGGTCAGCATGATGGGAAGGTAGTTCGCCATCACGTCCTCGTCGCCGCCAGCCGCTTGTACGGCGGTGTAGTAGATCTGAAGCCATTGGGATGGATCAGACTTCCCATCGTACTTGTCGATGTCTGATAGCTTGAAGCCTCTGGGCCATGTTACGCTTCTCAAGCGCTCAGTGAACGACTGGAATCCGCCGATCCGACCTCTGGGGCGGGAACCACTCGGATCCGAGCCGTCTGTCGTCCTTGGGGGAGTGTGCTCCCTCCTGCGATCCCGATCCCTGGGCGGGGAACGGGTCCTCCGATAGGTCCGAGTCCTGGGTGGAGTTCGGTCCCGTCGGTAGGTTCTGCTGCGCGGTGGAGTTTGCTCCCGTGGCGGGGTCGGCCGCCTTCGTGGGGGAGCCGCTCGTCCTCGCGACGGAGTCGGTCGTCGAGGTGGAGTACGACCGCCGTCGTTGCCGCGCCTGGGGCTACCGGAGGGATCAGAGTAGTCAGTATACTCTGACTCCGTCGAGTAGCCACTTCTGTTGGAGTTACGACGGGGATTCCCATGATCCCGATCGTATTCTTCGCGACGTCGGATCTCTTCACGATGACGCTCCTCAGTGCTGCTGTAGATGACGTCCCTCGCGTCTCGGTCTCTGTTGATCGTGTCGCGAAGATCTTCATCACGCTCCGATCCACCGTTGGTCCGGCGTCGAGATGGCCCGGGCTCAGAAGCGGCCGTACGTGCTCTGCTCTGCATCTGGTGGACCTGGACGGAGGCGGCCTGCACGAAAGCCCTTACCTTTTCCAGGCCTGGAGTACTGGGTGGTAGCCGACTGATTTCCTCGTCGATGGTGACGAGGTTCTGGACCGGCGTCTCGTAGACGTCGAATCCGTTGTACTCGAACATGCCGTCGCGCATCAGGTTCTGACTGCTTCTCCTGTCGTGTCGATCCCGATGACGACGATGATCCTCCGAGGGTGGTTCTCGAAGTTGAGCGGTGCCAGATCCTGATGCGTTGGCCCCGTGCGGTCGGGCGGCTCTGCGAGTCGCCCGGTTGGCGTTGCGTCCTCGGCGCTGATCCCTAGCTTCAGTCGTCTCGTCGGCCGGGGTGAGTTCGTCCTCCGACACGGGGTTAGGTGGCGTCGATGGTGCCACCATGTAGCAGTATGACCCGGCTCCTCCTTGCGCGAGGTAATCTTCCTCGGACTCGGAAAGGTCGGTTGTGCCACATTCCAAGCTACTCGGAGTCGATCCTCCGAGTGATCCTAGCAGTTCCGGCTCCGTAGAGGAGTCGGACGCGGTGTAACCCTCTTGCAGGTCGTCCAGGATCGAGGGTCCCCGTGGGTTTGACTCGTAGGAGTAGCTCTCAGAGGGGGAATCATCCGCCTGGACGATGTCCTTCATCTTCTGCTTCTGGGTAAGCGTGCGGAAGCCGGGGGTCTGGATGGTGATGACCTCAGGGCTCGGGACGCGCGTCTGCTGAGCGTTTACGCTCTGAGATGACTCGACGACGCGACTCTCAAGAGCCAGATCGGATCCGAGTGGTTGCTGATCTGCTCCCGACTGGTCAGGCCTCGCGTTTTGCGATGGACTCAGTAGGACAGAAACGGCGCGATCAGATGCGATCGGACCGGATTGGGCCGTGATGGCCGAAGTTGGCGCCATAGAGGAATCCTCTGTGGCGGTTGCAGTTCCTGCCGTTTGGTTATCCAAAGCGGCGGCGGTGATGTTCCCGAACTGGATCTCGAATCCGTCGACAGCCGGGAGGTTGAAGCTGTCCAAGATCTTGACGCGGTCCATCGGGCTCACCAGATTGATCTCGGCGATATCCCCTACCTGGCACGCCACTGTCGGTGATATGATCTCCGGCAGTCTTCCACGGGGTAGCCCACGGAAGTGATTTGTATGTAGGGAAGATCGCAAAGATCGGAAGCGAGATGGTTAGGGTGGACAGACACAAGGATTTAGACAGGTTCGGGCCGTCGACTCGACGTAATACCCTACGTCCTGTTTTGGGGTGTTGTATTGCGTGAATTTCGCGATGAGATGAGTTGTGTTGTTTGGAGGGGGTCCCTGCCCGCCTTATATATCGGGGGGCAGGGTTACAAGTCGGTTTGTAGCCGATCCTATCTCTAAGGATCCTTTCCTTCTTTACAATAACTCCTATTCTAATCAGAACTTCTCCTTCCAGATCCTTCCTACATGCGCCGACTTGTCCCGCACGTCATCAGGTCCAGAACGGTGGGCCAGGCCGCCCCCTATTGGTGGGTTGCCAGGCTTGCTCGTGAGGTACCCAGGTACTATATCCCCCACAACACGTTTATGCAACGTCTAGGTTCTTCTGAGAATTTTCCAGACCTTTCGATCTGGAATTTATTATCCTCTTCGTAGAGCTAAATCTATTTATTAGAAGACTATGCAATCCTCTTCATGACCTCCAAATATTCTATTTAGATTATTCATCGAGTCTCAAACTATCCTTGCGCCGCCGTACTCCAGAGCCCCATCCGGCACGCCAGAAGCTCTTTGACCTTGTGTAATTTGGTCATCAGGGAACTCTTGTCACACCCGGTTTCCCACATAAACCCGAATGCTGCCATATATGTACCCAGAAAGTCCACATAACACATATAGCTTACAAGTATGGTAATACAGAGAACACAATGCTCGAATGAAACAATTTACATCAGAGTTTACAGAAAATTACACAGCGGAAGTCTAATTTATTGAATGTTGTCTTCTAGTCGAGCCACAAGTCCACAGGGACACCGACTGGTTGACCACAACTTAGATGTACGGAAGGTCTTCTGATAAATCTTCATTCACTGCCTCGTATGATGCTCCATCTGATTACCCGTCCGAGATTTTGTTGATTAAATGCAAGTGTAAGTATTCCATCATACTTAGCAAGTATAACAGGAGTTTATGAAAGGCTAAAAGGCTTGACACGGCTGAACTGCATTAGCTCTTTTAGTTGATTCATTTTAGCATTAACCAAATTACTACATGTTCAGAGAACTCCCAGTTGTAGCCCCAATTAAAGATGTAAGTGTAATTAGAACCATGGAGCGTCATCATCAACTTCATCTTCTAATAAAAAAGGATCCAGGCCGCTCGTGATCGAGAGCACGGCTATCATGATAGATTTACACTATGTAGAGGTTTCACCTTTAACCACCGGTCGCGTAAAAGCTCAAAGAATCTTTGCACCCAACCACGCTCAACCCGCACTTCTGAGGTGTGAGAGTATAGGGACGCTACGAGGTTTTTCACAAGACACCCTAACAAGCACAGTAGCGGTTTTGGTCCAACTTGCAGCGCATGACCCCAAGGCATCGAGATTGACGTATGTCCACGGATATACGCACCATAGGGGGATCAATGGCGTCCGAAGCGTGGGCATCACCCTTTCGGCGCAACGTGTGGAGTTTCCATCATACAGGGACTCCCAGCACAGGACTGTGCCTAACGATACATAGCCAACGGACCTTCGTGCGTAGGTGAGACCGTCCTCGATGGATCATACTTGAACTGCAGCTCCCCACGTACGCCTTGCGGTAACCACTGACAAGCTAGAAACTACAAGATACTTGACCAAGACCAGAGCCATAATAGTTCCGATGGTGGCGACAGGTTCCTGGGTTGCCGCTTTAAGAACCGGACCTTAAGGAGAGACACTAGAACAAGCACGAAGCGGGTGTTCTAGCTCCCTGAACCATGTTGCTAAAAGGCAAGTTTTACCATAAGTTGAAGTGAACCATTAAGTCAATATTAATAGTTAAATAAAGGTGACAGTAGCTACGCTTAGCAAAGGTCTACCAAAAGATGCATAAACCCCGGGTATCAAGGAATAAGGTATTAAAAGCTAGGTACAACCTTAGGGTGCATCAAGTTAGACACATGCATATGAATGAATGATTAAGGGTGAATAGGTTGCAAGGAATTTCTATATTACATTTGCCTTAAATCCAGTTAATCTCAGGGTCTTCAACTCTGCCCTTCAAACTCTTGTTCTTCAAGATCCGCAAACGACGTTCCTTCTACTCGCAGCAAACAAGGACACAAACATACAAGCAAACAAATAATCACAAATAAGACATTCATAAATCAAAGAGAAAAGCTTTAAAAGAACACGCGACCGCAAAGAAACGCTGAAGACGGAACTACGGTTAAAAGGAAACCACTATCAAATGGTCTTAGATATAAACAAGGCAAGAACTATGTGCTTCATTTATTATGTATAGAGGATATTTCAAAGAAATACCCTATGTTAGAATTAATTCATATTATATTTGCACTAGCAGATGTGCCCGTGCGTTGCTACGGGCTTTAAACGATATACAACTGATTCCATAATTATTATTTAATCCGTGAGCTAAAACATAAAGATATACATTTTATATAAAAAGTAAGAACCAACAATACATTGATTCCTTAATTGATCCATATCCTTTGAGACGGATTTAATGATAAGAGGTCGAGTTGTTATTCTATTTCCTGATTTTGTCCTAAAAGAAAATATTGTGAATGGCCCAAATCAAAACTTACTTTCACAACTGATTTGCAATTAAACTTAGTCGTAGCAAATAACTTGATTTGCAGTTGAGGTTGCAAGACAAAAGGGGGAGCGCAAAAGGTGTAGGAGAGAACGTGAGGGGGGCAAACCGTCCCTTTATTGATTGCTTTTTGGTTGGCTTGGTGTTTTTTTTAAATTTTGATATACGCCTTATTTCAATTCTTTTATGTATACCGTTTCCTTTAACTTTTTAGTTTTTCTAAGAACTAATAATAATATTAGTTACCTCTTCAAAAAACAATATTAGTTAATGAATTAACAATGCATGCAAATCTATACTATAAATGATGAAAGAATTGATGTCGATTCTCACCAACAAATCTACCCATGTACCCCTCACGACGGTCCCACATGTAAGGTACATCGGGTCCACTTGGTGTAAGCGAACCGGTGAAAAGGTGAGAGGAAGATTCACTTCGGCGTTTATTTTTCCACCGCAAACCCGTTCTTTTGTCACCGTCATCAAATCTTCATGTTTCATACTCGCCGGCCCCACCGAGGCTCCTCTTTACCCGCACCAATCACGTACGCCTTTTCTTGGTCTCCTCACAAGTCACGGAATCACAATTTCCTTCTTAAACTACATGAATCGATCGGTCTTCGGACAGAGTCCACGAGTAGTCCATGGCAGCGGTGGCGATACACTCGTCACGGTGGCGGCAGCGCTGATCATATTCATGACGCGGCTCTTGGATGAATCAATCTAATCACGCATGGTGATCGCCTTATAATTTTTCTACGTCCTATCCCTTAGCTTGTGAGGCAAGCGAAGATAACCGGTGGAGATGGCTGATTACTACCACGACGGCAGGACAATGTAGTCTAGCATCAACGAGTGCTACGACGTTAGCAGGCACTGCAGCCGGAGGATGTACTCGCACACCGACTCGAGTTCTACGACCGTACGACGACATCGACCAAGGGAGATTGCCGACGACTGCTACAACGGCGCCAGTGGCTACGGGAGCGGCAGGCAGGCCTCCGTCTACTCCGATGAGTACTCCCGCGGCAGTTACGACTACGGCGGCGGGCAGGAGCACTTCAAGAGGGAGAAGGAGCACAAGGAGCGCCTCGGCGAGATTGGCGCCATCGCCAGCGGCTCCTTCGCACTGGTTGTTATTTGGTAACGATGATCGATCAGATCGCACTTTAATTAATTAATTGTAATAATCGATTCATTAGCGTACCATGATCATATCGTGAGCAGGAGGCCCACTACGAGGGGAAGCATGAGCACAGGGCGCCACACGGCTACTACCAACGGATCATCCGATTGCAGCTGAGCATCACATCCATGCCCATGATACTGATGATATGGCCATGCTCGTCGCTGTTACCACATGACGAGCGTGTAAGTAAGATCTAGCAGATGTTGTGACTTACTGTAACTTGGTTCCTAAGCCCTCTATAATGGTTGTGTTTTGTCTCTGATTTTTTATACAAACTCCGGCGAAAATACCTGATGCAAGTGCTTGTGAATATCATAGTTAAATTAGGGAAGACATGTTTCTGGACAGGTTTGAAGTGAGGGGTCCAAGAAGATCATTGGCATATGCACTATGCAGTCCATGGAACAAGTGATGGGAGGTAAATATCTCACTGCCTGTGTTCTAGAAAACAATATCTCACCATCTTGTTTGTATAGGTATTATTTTATTTTTTGATAAGATATATGATACCAAAAAAAAAAAATCAGGCATAAGTGGGTAATGGACTGCATAAGAGGGGTTCAAGAAGATCATTGGCGTACGCTACCATGGGAGCGAATGAGCCCTTTTTTTGCAAGATTAAAAAAGGTTAAAGGTCCTGCCTTACAGATCAACGTTAGCATATGTTTTGGAATCATTTCATATGGTTTTCAGTTCACATAATTCTTTGTTATATAATAGGGTTAATTGGATCCATGCCATTACAATTTTCGTGCTTTGGAGATATACCATTACTATTCGTCTATTCACAACTATGACATTACAATTCGCTCTTCATCTAAAATATGCCATTACTTACCCATTCGGCATGTTTCTAAAAATATTTGGACCAAATTGCCCCCGTCTTCTTCCTCCTCCCCTTCCGTCTCTCTTCTCTCTCATGTTCATGAGTAGACCATAGGAGGCCAGTGGGGGCAAGCCGCAAGCGGAACTTGTTCTTCTCCCTGTCCGCACGATCGTACCTCTCCTATTCTCGAAGTAGGACACCAAAGGCCACGCGTCACCTGCAGCCCCATGGGTGCCTCCACGATGACCACAAGTCCAGAAGACCACAACCTTCTTCTTAATCAGTGGACGGAGCTACTCCTAGAGCTCAATCTACTTGGCCATGGCCGGCATGCTCTGCCACTTGAGAGGGAGAGGAGGAGAAGCTAACAGGTTGCTTGTGCTTGAATTCAGTGGAGGCCAACGGTTTGGTTGCTTGATTTGGGGAAGGTATGTTGATTTGTTTGCTCTGCTCGTTGAGGCGTTTGGCTGAATGGGAATGGAGGCCAGTGGGTTGTTGCCGCTTGCATCTCACAATGAAAATTGGGAGGCGGTGGCTTGGATTGGGTGGCTGTGGACTCGAATTGGAGAGGGAAACAGGAGAAAGATGAATTGATGCTTCGGCTGTGCTTGAGCAAGCGAGAGATAAGAGGAGGTGAAGAGAAGATACAACACAGGATGAGGAGAGAGCTGCTGGCGGTAGCCCCATGGTTGGATATCAGCATGGGCATGACATGAGCAGGCTCAGTGATGGCACCAAGGATGTAGGACTTCTCACCGACGAGCTTTTCTGGGCTGAGCTTTGACGGCAGACAGTTGAGCGAGAGAGGAGGGGAAGGAAGAAGATAAAGGATAATTTGGTCTAAATATTTTGAGAAACATGTTGAAGAGGTAAGTAATGGCACATTTCAGATAAAGAGTGAATTGTAATGGTACGATTGCAAATATGCGAATAGTAATGGTATATCTCCGAAGCAAAAAATTGTAATGGCATGGATCCAATTAACCCTATATAATAAGGTACTTCTGTTGTACGATTTTGCAGATCGTTGAAAGAAAATTATTCGGATATTGTTTTGCAATCACACACTTAAGACAATATACTATTGCACTTGTTACTATCTTATTTCGCTTTTGATTGCTTCTTTGATCTGATTGACATGAATACCAAATTAAATTAATTTCATTGCTTTCTTTTATCTGATTGATGTTTACAATACACTTTTGGTAAGACTAAACTGAATATTGTTTGTCCATTATGTGCTGTTTTGTTCTAATAGACGCTATCAATTCTTTGTACCATGCAGCTGGCTAGGAATCCTACTTGACGAAAGAAGGAACAAAAGAGGAGATGACTGTTTCATGCCTGTTTTTAGGCAAATTATGAGCAATTTAAACAACCCCAGCCCCTTTTAGTTTTTTCATTGTACCAAACATTATATGCTTTCCACAAAAACTATGAAAGGAAAAATTGTACGAGTACATGTTATCTGGTTCACATTTTTAAGAAGTATCATATCGATACGATATAAAGAAATTTTTATATAATTTTAAAATTATTTTGTTTGGCATGTCTTTCATATGATATATATTTCATTGACTTTTTATTAATATAAACATCTTATTTGACATATTTTCTAAAACACGTGTCTGTGGCACGTGCATCTCCATTTATTTACACTACACTTGCAGAAGGTCACGTGTTGCAGGCACGTGTTTTAAAAAAAATAACGGTCAAATCTTACATCTTACTCTGACAATGGCTACATGGTCGGATTTTATGATAATTAAATGCTCTAGATTAATCTGTAGAGTCCATCTTACATCTTACTCTTAAAATGCCTACACCGTCGGACTCTTAAATGCCTACACCGTCCGATTTTATGGTTATCGAATGATTTAAATTAATCTAAAGAGTCCACGTTAACTTAGATCACTATTTTAGTAATTGTTTTAAAACACGTGTCACACTTCTGCTAGTAAAAAAAAAGCCAGCAAATATCCCGCCATGTGCTGAGCGTCTGCACGGTTGCACCGTCATAGGCTCACAGCGACAGGCATCCTGGCCGCATGCCGGGCCGTTTGACACGTAGGATCGATCTCCTCCGTGATATTGCAACAAACTTAAGGGCTGAATCAAAAACGTCCTCGTCCTTGTTCGGCTCGCAATTTTTTTCTCGGTTCTTCCTCTCTTGCCTCTGTTCTCATCCCCATCTGCAGCGCAGTTCTTTTCTCCGCCTCGGACGAATCAGGCGACGGCCGCAGTAGAACCGCACCAGAACCTCTTGGAGCAGGCTCACAGCTGTTGCAGCAACCGTAGCAGCCTCATATCTCTCTTCCTTATCTGGTTGATCTAACTTATTTGTTTCCTGTTTTTTTTTTTGTACCTACCGATGCGTCCAGAGTTGCAGACTCCATGAGGGACGCTCCCTCGGACCCTCGCCTTGCCTGTCCGCGCAGGTCCCTTGCCGATGACGCCGACCCGCTCTTCTAGTTCCGACGGCGTAGTGGCCTGCTGCAGCCAGCGCCCGCGAACCTTGCGCCTTCTTTCATCAGCACGTGGTGGCGGCTGCAGGCCTTGAGCGCCCGTGGGCGTGACTGCACGACAGGAACTACAACAAATTCGCCAACTTTCGATTTCGATTTCTATTCCGATTCAGCGGGCTGCAGTAGAGACCGAGCCTCCTCACAATGGCCCCCACTTGTCAGGACGTACAGTAAAATAGGCAGAAGCGATCCTCGTTTACTATTAGGTAAAGATAAAGATTTGAAAGGGGATCAAGTTTTATTTATAATTAACTGTTCATGTATCAGTTATACAAATTCAACATTTAACTTTAGAAAAGAAAGGTACCTGAAACATCCATTCGAAAGTTTTCGAATAACTTTGTTCTTCGTGTTCAACTAATCAAATTATTATGAGAAAGCAAATATGGTAATATTAATCATATTAACTTTATTCAAACCGAGGTACAGCCTATATAACTTTTATTTAGAAAGCCAAATGAAATATATATTAGTCAAGTTAACATTTAATTTAGAAACACCGAGATATAGCTCTAAGTGGATTTTATTTAGAAAACACAATTAAATAGTATTAGTCAACTTAATATAGTTATGAAAACCTATATGTAAACTTAAGTCACTACAAGAAATATGGCCTTTTGTGACAAATTTCAAATGACGTTGAGTCGATTCGTCGTTATGGTGTTTAGTTTTATGACGTTCTATACGTGACCATATAGCTTAATGACAAAAATGAGGTGTTCGTCATTACGAGTAATTAAAAATCGTCATAAGCTATTTTCATGTCATATTGTGACGAATGCTCTTCTATTATCATGACAGTCAGTAAGTGTCACAAAAGAGGGGGGCTACATCTATAATAAAAAAATTAAAAAAATGCATAATTAGGGATTTGAACCCTGATCTTCAATTCCAACAATAAATGATCTACCACTACACCATGCATTGGGTTATGGTAAGTATTTACTAACAAAATTTAATCATCTTCTTAGGATTAATGCTTTTAGACCAGTCACAGCGGAGAGTGTCATCGCACGGTTGCCAAGACTAAAAACTTTGAAAACTGTGCCGGGGGGTGTTATCACCATGACATCCTCTCTAATCCCTACTGCGGAGAGTGTCATCGCACGGTTGTCAAGACTAAAAACTTTAAAAAAGTGTGCCGAGGGAGTGTTATCACCATGACATCCTCTCTAATCCCTACTAAAAATACGAAGCATGGAGGATTCGAACCGACCTCACCGACCGTAGCTGCATGCTTTACCACTACACCATTCATTGGATTGTGATAGAATTTTGCAACAAAATTTATTCATAGAAAAAATATTAACGCCAAAAATACGCAAGCTCACCTGGCCGCCACTCCGCACGTCGTCGGCCGCCTCCCAGCCACGTTAGGCCGCCCCTTCACACGTCGTGGCCAGCCAGGTCTCCGGCCGCTTAATGAGTAAAAAAAAGGAGTGGAGGAGTTTCGAAATCGCAACCTTCTGGATGGGGTAGCACGCTCATTACCAACGAGCAACAAGTACTTTTGCATTACAATTAAGAATATCTTATTATATATAGTATTGCAACCCGAACCAAAAAAATATGAACCAAAAATGTTGCACAACGCCGGGTTCGAACCTAGGTCTCGAGCTTGAGGATGAAACTGAAACACCTTACCATTGCACCATAACTTAGTTTGCGATTGTTTTGGTATTTAAATTATTTGTTGTAACTTTTGGCGTCATTTTTTCTGGTTCCTTCTCCACGTGTGAATGGGCTATTGGCTGGGAAGATCGCTTGGACCAATCCTATTCCGCCACGTGGCAATGCCAGGAGAAGACGAAGAACACTTGGATGATTTATCTTCTCTTTTTAATCCAGAATTAAATTTTGTAAATAGTTTTTTTCCTCATATGAACTCCAAATTTGGTGATTCTTTTTTTTGATTTTTTCTAAAATCATGCTTGGTGGTATTTGCCAATGTTATAGCCGAAATAAGGTAGTTTCCAAACTTGAGATGCATATAAGTTCGAACATGTTATGGGGTATTGAAATCTCAAAGTTTAACTTAATGTTGTATGAAACAATGTGAGAGAACTATCCATTTGTGAGCAATATATGTTATCACTTTATTAAAACTACTTAAGTTTTTTATGGCAAGATTGTGGACCAAAAACATGTGTTATGTCAATTTGTAGAATTTTTTGACCAAATTCAAATATTATTGTAATTATTATGTGGTAATTTGAGGATAGAAGTTTGAATTTTCCATTGAAGACAATTGAGTTTTTTTCATCTATTTTCTGGATATAAGATACAATAGATCTGAGATATTTAAAATAGATTTTTGTGATTTTTATTAAAAATTATTTGAGATACATGTAATTCAAATTGTAGTACTTCACAATGTGCAATATAACATAAAAAGGAAAAAGAAAAACGTTTCGCAGAGAAGAAAATGAGAAAAGGCCCATTAAGCCCAAATGGCCCAACAATTTCTGACCGTTCATCTCTGATTCAATGGCTGTGATCGTTTTCTCAAGGTATAAAATTTGATGCCTCAGCCTCAAACCCTAGCTCCACACTTCTTACTCCTTTCCCTCTGCGCCCCTCCTCTCGTAGCGCAGTTAGGCGCTCCACCTCCACCCCTTCCCCGCACGGCCGCTCTACCTCCACCCCTTCCCCGCACGGCCACCAAACCTTCCGCCAGTGCGTGCGGAACGGGGACTTGGACCGCGCCTTCCGCCGGGCGGAGCGGCCACGGACGCGGCCCCGCTCGTCGGGGACGACGCCTTCGCCGCCGCCGCTGACACCCTCCGCATCCGCGGCGGCGCCGGGGCCGTGCTGCAAGGAGTCGCCGAGGAGCGGCGGCTGGGGCTGGAGGAGGGCGGCGGCGAGGCGGACGGGGCGGATCTAGCCGTTGCAGAAGAGCTGGTCGGCTGACGACATGGCCACGGCGGAGGGCGACGGGAAGCGCGACGAGAAGTCGAAGTCGAGGAGGCCGCCGGCGCCGGCGCCGCAGCCGAAGTCCTTGCTGCCGCCTCCCTGGGTGGGGCTCGCCGGGGCGCTGTAGAAGCTGCGGGTCGCTCTCCTCCTGGGTTTGCCGCTTCGTCGCCTTCGTTGGGTACGCCTCCCTCCCTCCTGCTCTCTGGTACACGTGAGATGAGCTGATTGATTGCTGGGCTTGTCTTCGATTGGCTGTGGGTTGGAGTTTCTATGTCCACGCGATTGGTTGTTCGCTGTAGCCGTTGATGAAATTTGTTACCTCAGTAATCTCTGTTTAGAATGGACAGTTATTAGTTAGCAGGCTCCAAGATGGTTGTTAGTCTTAAAACCTAATTAACTTGACCCAAATCATATGGAAGGGACAATTAAGTGTTCTCATTACAGGTAGCTGTATGGAACTGGTGATGAGGATGATTGATTTGCTATCAGTATTATGATTGTTCCCAAGGTGTCCATTATCTCTGCTAAGAGCCTTCTGATTTTCCAGCAATGCTGCGTATCGCCCTGATACTTTTGCTTTTGTGTTAGGTCTCCCTTCAGCTACTTTTGCCTTCGTGCTCCCTTAAGCTTGCAAACAGTGACCTCCAAAAGTAACTAGTACAACAGAAAATAGAGTCAGATGTGGATGTTTGCCCCATGGATCAATAATACCGCATACCTTGTGGAATTAGAAAAAGGGAACTCTTAGGTCTTAACTACCATTTCTACACCTAACTGCCCATTTGATTGAACGAATCACATGAATTTATTATTACTTTAATAATTAGTTATCTCTTATGGACTTAGAGTTTGCTTAAGAAGGATACCAATTACTGGGAAAGCTACTTACCTGCAGTAACAAACTTGAATTTAGTTGGTACAATGCAGTGCCTTTTATTCGTTGAACTATGTTTTAGACATGCCATCTTGAAGTTTAGATTACTTGTTTCCTGAAATTTGTGCGGCATTAGTTTGACACATCAGTTTCTACATCTGAAGTTTACAAGTTATAGGTTATAGTTGCTAATTTTCAGGTCGCTTGCAGCTGCAAGGAAACGGATCCATTCATGTTGTATGCTACTGGGTGGAGTCTGAAGTTGGAGCTGCAGCATGGTGTGAGGGTAAGTTGAGTTTCTCTACTTCGCATAGCCTTCTACCTTGGAAGCTGGTTGTAGAAACGTTCATAGAGTGATGTAGTTTAGAGTGCACAATGTAATCGGCAAATTCTTTTCATTTTCTAGAGTTCAGAAAGTATGTTCATATTATTATATACTCATAGCAATTTCGAGCTGATGTATCTGGGACCTCACTGTTCCATTCCCCTTTTGTTAGCCATGTGCTCTTATTTAAACCTTATGATGGGGTAGTGCCAATATTCCTTTTTTACTGAAGTACCGAATTTATTCACCCAGAGACATCTTGATAATCTGTTGAACAATCAAATGCTGCATGGTTGTATCAAAAATCAAAGCACATACTAGGCTACAGAGCCCTGATGTGTTCACTGCATGGTTGTGCATGTCAATGTGCCATTGTTTAGTTAACTTGTGCCAGTTGAACTGCAGGTTGTATGTGTATACTAAGCTTGTGTTGGGGCTGTGTTTTGTAACATGTTTCAGATACATACTTGAACAGCAATAACGTGTTAGATAACTAGTTGGATTCATTGTTCTGCTGCTCATGTCCACATTACTTTATTGTCTGATAACAAACTCTTCCATTTTTTGCTTATGCTATTGCTCTGCAGGATGTCATGGTTGTTACTGATGGAGTGGAGTACACGAGGATAAGAGTTGATATATCATTGACTGTAAGTATATGCCAGCCATATAGGCAAAATACTCCTATATGTTAGTAATAAATAACTTGATAAGTGAAACACTTAAATAAACTGGCCTAATAGTAATTTGGTCATTTCCAAAAATCCTCATTGCTTGTTCCAGCCATTTTAAAGATTTTGCTGTTTCTTTTTGTTCTGCATGGCAACAAGTTGAAATATCCTTAGGAGCTATGTTATTTTGTTTGAACTTCAAATATGACTTGGTAATCCCCTCGTGAGATGACTGTCTAATAATAATAATCATACGTTTGTTTTACCTTATCAGGCTGTATCACTTCCAAGGTGCTTGAAACTGTGAAGAACCCCAATGATTTGGCAAAGCTTCAGGCATGATCAAAGAGGTTGAGCTTCAGGACATGATCAAACAGGTTGAGCTTCAAGTATTCTAGTTGATTTAACCAAATTGCTTCTATTTTGTTTTCAAATAATTATGTCTCCAATTTTTCTAATGATACAATACTATTGCTGTCATTTGCCCATTCGATTTCTGAAAATTTTCTGATGCATAAAAAATCCAAATTTTTTTATTCAACCTGGCAACCTTCTCTCAAGATGCTGCTTTCAAGCTACATGTTTATGATATATTTCATAAGTGCAATCCATGAGTAAAGCGCAATGCTGTGTAGGTCCTTTGTTTGGTTTGCTGCAAATATCAACAACTCGAATGTTGTATAGCCATTTGCTGATTGTTCAATGCAAATAGTACTGCTGCTTGGTTGCTTCTCTAGCCAGAATCAAGTTATTAATCCCACCGTTTCCAGTTTAATCCCTTGTGGACATTTTTGCTTTCACTAGTCATTTCAAAGTTGATACCAGTCTGGATGCTAAATGTACTATCATGTGTCAAGCTATGTCCTATTGTGCTTGGTACTACCTTTTTCATGTCTAGCATGTCTGTAATGCTTGTCTTTTTTTTTGCTTCCAGGATTCGGGAGTCTGTACTTGCTGGAAACATTGCTATCTATACAACTCCACTCTAGAAGTCAAATCATTTTGCTGATTCGGTACTTGCTGGATGTACTTGATATCTATTCTGGAAATGATGTGAAATCTATTATTGATATGTGAACATCTATTCTGGATGTGTGATTTTGCAACTTGAATACGTTTTTCTGGCTGAGTTGATGAATGTGTGGCTTATCGACCATTAGTTTTAATGGGTTGTGATGTTGTGGGCTGTAATGATTTATGGGCTGTAATTTTATATGGGCTTAAAAATGATTGGGAATTGTGCCTCTAAATAGTGTGGGCCCATGTCAAAATAGGCTTGTAAAAGGTAACTTGGGTTGGGCCTTTGTGCGAAAGAAAATGGGCTTGAAAAAAAAGCTACCTAAAATATAATTGGGATTGGCCCACGAATAGGCTGGATGGGCCTTTCTAGGCTATTGAATATTTGTGACGAATAAAATCGTCACAAAGGTGATGCCATGTCAGCTCCAGTCATTGCCACGTCATTCGCATAAAACGTTTTATGACGTTCTGTAGATATTTAAATCATCATAAATGTGCTGCCACATCAGCTCCAAGTCATTTTCATGTCATCCACATACAAGGTTTTGTGACATTTTATAGATGTTTAATGACGAAGCAGTGTCGTCATTAATTAGTGACGACACTAGAATCGTCAAAAAATTTGTGACGAAAAAAAACGTTTTCGTCACCTAATACCTTTTATTACGGGGAATAGGTGACGAACGAGTTTTCGTCACGCGAGTGTCACAAATTATGATATGTGACATAAATTCTACTTTCTATGACATAAATGGAGCGTTATAAAAGCTCACATTTCTTGTAGTGAGTTGCTTTTATTAGAAAAGACATATGAGTAGACTTTTAATCAAATTAGTTTGGAAATAAATTATAAAAGCATAAGTTGGGGTCAACATCACCACTAACGTATTGTTTACATCAACACCAATCTAACGCAACGAGAACGGATTAAAACAGAGCTAAAACGTAGAATCTATGGGTGTTTAAAGGCTGCAAGGACCTATTCGCCATTAACTATAGCCAACAGGGGCTAGCAGAGAAAATGCCATAGACTCAGTGAACAGTCACTGCGAATATGCAAGACTTCAGGGTTAGATCCGTAAAGCTGCAGGCCCGTGAGACACCCTCAAAATTAAGTAGAATTAAATTACGATTAATCACTAGATTTATTAGGGCAATTATACAACCTAAAGGAAATAAAGATAGTTAATGAACCTCCCCACAGGCCGCGGTGGCCGGAGCCCTGAGACCGGGCGGAGCCCGAGCTTCCCCGCCCCCGGTCCATGGCGGCCAGGCCAGAGGTGGAAGACGACCTCCTCTGGGTCGTCTTGCCGCTCGCCGCCACCCGCTGACAGGCGGGCCCGGCCCCTTCCCAGCCGCGTGATCCCGGTCCACAAGGACCGGAGACCTGGCCACGGGCCGGTCCACAGCCGGCCCACGGCCTTCCGCTGCCCGGACCCCGCGTAGACCCGGTGCACGTGAACCCCGAGCGGGGGACGCCGCGGTCCACCGGCCCACGGTTCCGGTCCACGGAACAGTGCCGCTGGCAGACCCCACTTGCGTCAGCCGCCCGGAAATTGCTACGCGCACCCGAGTAGGTGTACACAAAGAGTTATTTAGAGCCCTTCCTCACTTCCAAAAATCCCTCAAAAATACCCAAAAATATTAGAAATATTCCTAAGCATATTAGTGCCACCCAATCCTTTTTAGCACATCATTAGCACCTAAATCCAATTAGGGTAAGTTCTAGCCAATAGAAGGCCGCCATTTGTGTACCCAGAAAATTTCCCTTTCCACATCTTAGCCCGATAAATCCCTAGAAAATTCCCATAAACATTAGGGATTATTCTAAGCATTTCCATATGCTTACTTCCGTAATATTTATATCCTAAGCCCAGTCTAGCCATTTTAAAGCCCAAAACCCCGCCGTTATGCCGCCCGCATGAAACCCAAACCCCGTCAAAACCCTAGCCGTCATGCCGGCCGTCCATAAACCCCTAGACCTCGATGAAATCCCGGCCGTCATACTGCCGAAAGTTGAATAAGGACTTTCTAGAGATCCATATCGGTGATTCGGGGTTTATTCCTTAAAAATCCATATAAATCCCGAAATACTGATAATCATCTTCTAGCCACCGTCCAGGGAATTATTTAATAATTCTCTTATTCCCATCCTTTAATCCATTAGTTATTTTATATAATTAATGGGTTACTAATCCAACCCCCGGCCTTTAGAAGAATCCTTCGAATCCCCGCCTTTTTCCATTCCTTTCCCTTTTACAATTTGATTGATGTACTGTTATACTGATTGTTATTTTATGTGTTTTATCGATAGCCTGACCGGGCCCGACGAGACGCCGAAGCTTCCGAAGCCCAGCCCGGTCAACCTACGGAGTACGCCCGTGTAAGGAACGCCTAAGGACGACAATGAAGGCAAGTCTCACCAATAACATCACCCCCTTCACTAAGCTTTACATTATGTGCAGCATAAGCTACGGGGGGCATGACCTGAGGGTATGCCCAGCATCGCTGTAGTATAGGATGCTTTAAAATTGGGAGTGGAAGGAAGATCCCAAGGAAGGGGCATCTGTCCTAAGAGCCACTCTGATCCCAGCTAAGGACCGGTTCACGGGAGAGTCTTTCTATTGCCTAGTACAACCTCGCATGCCAAAAGGGCATAGTCTCCGGGAATGCCTATTTATGTGAGGCCTTGATTCACACCCCACCAGCTGAACCTAGTAATCCATCCCAAGGACCCGTATGATTGGCGCAGAGTGCTGACCGGCGAACTGGGTAGCGCCTGGTGCCGGGTCGAGTACGCGCCAAGTCGGGAAACGGGTATACTGGAGACATCCCCAGACAGAGGGCTGGGACTGGGCGGCACGGGTTGACTAGGATATAGGGTCAGAGACCCTGTGGGCCAGAGGCCCGATGAGCTCATCAGAAAACTCGGGTTGATATCCGCGAGGCGGATGATTAGTAGCCCCCTGCTTAGCCCCTAGTATGCACGTGGCTGGACCTAGGGAATGCTGACCAGCGATGGTCACCGGTGGGTACGACTCTCGTAGGTCGGTACCGCCGAGGTACACGGTATGGGCCGACCGAATGCGGGGTAGATAAGTACGACCTCTGCAGAGTGTAGAATCTATCTGGACAGCCGCGACTCTGGCAAGAGTCCACTTAGTCAAAGCCCCCGATGATTAGTTCTTACTGTTTCTGTACGGGGAACCTGAGACGCCGAAGGTACCGTTGGTCAGGTTCGGGATTGTACATCGGGACTGGCAGGGAGGAAGTACCCCTCCAGGACCGACCTTTATATTTTATTTAATTCATATATATTATTGAATTTGTGGGATTTGCTGGGTATTCTTTTCAGAATACTCACCCTTGCTTTCATTGTCTTACAGGTTTAGGCCTTCAGGGCGAGAAGGTGCTGCAACCCATTCCGGTGGAGGAATGAAGTGCCTGCCTGCTCCCCGCTAAGTTAAAAACGGTGTTAAATCTATTTAAAATATACGTTATTTACCTCTTCTGATACTAATCTGTGATAAGATCTGTATCAACGGCCGATCCAGGACCTGATACAGGTAATCAGGGAACCTCTGGATAAGGGGTCCCCACAGGGTGGTATCAGAGCCGTAAATAAATTCTTAACACCATATAAGACAGCCCACATGCATTAGGAAACCTTAAGCCTTCTGTTCTTTTCATATTTTCTGAAATTTGTCGAAAAACCATCATTTCGTGCCTCGAATTCCCCTTATCTTATGCTTAACTCCAAATGTTACTCTGACAGGTATGGATCATGAGAATGAAGTTCGGAAGATGATCCGCGATACGGAGAATATGAGATGAAGGTTTGCCGAAAAGCAAATGCTGCCGGAGTAACTAGAGATCTAGTTGTAGATTTTCTATAGGAAATAAGCCTATGACCTTATAGTAACGTACTTTTGATTGGATAATGTCTGATTTAAACCCCGGTTAATAGCTTTCCCCTTTCCATATAATAGATGTGGATTTGATTGGTAGTTGATTGTAAAAATGCGTGGATAGAACCACTCTTTCCTCAAAACCTAAGGATTATCTATAGCTCTTGTCCTTCTAACGTCATCAGTCCAAGTAGAGGTTCAGAAATGAAGAAAATTTCTGGAAAATAATTGTACATGTCTGGAACGGAATACGGGATCTAATCCTCTTAAGTGGGGTAGATTCCGAAGTTACCAAGACATTATACTCGGGAAACCGCAGGAAGTCAGAACTCACAAACCACAGATTCCAGGGAAATACAGAATAATCACAGGAATAGTATAAACCAAGGTTATACTACGAATGTGACAAGAATTGAATCCCTGAGTAAAATCTTGGAGTAGAAATCTGTGAAAGCTGAAGAAACTAATAAAGAAGATATAAGGATCTCCGTTAGAAACCCTAGCCCATAGGTTCCACAACCCGTGAACACTCAGCCAAGAAATAAACATCCAGCCCTATCTGCACCAAGGTCAACTCCATCCACCATAAGTATTTCTAGATTGACTGACATCCTTTCTTGAATCAGGACTGACCATATCCATATCTCCGAAATCCTTGTCATTCCTGGCACCCCTCTCTTTTGATTTCCTCCCCAGCTTCCAGAAAATCCTGTTCATCAACCCCGTACCCTGAGAATCTAAATACCATCTTCCCCACGTCCACTCTCACCAAAGACTCTCACGGGAATAACCCAAACCTTCACCTGTCCTTCAAAGCAATCCAACTCTTATGAAATCAGACCACCAATCGTCCCTACCGACTCCTCAGAAATCCAAATCCATTCCTCCTGAGGACTAGCTACACTTGCTTCCTCGCCAATGTCGACGCACCAAGTACGTCGACAATCCTTTCCAATCAAACTACGCCATTCAATATCCCCCGAGAAATCTCCATCCATTTCCTCCCACACCGACAATACTAGAGAAGTCCATACATTCCTCTCTCTGGTAAACATTTCCCTTCCAGCTCACCCTTCCCTAGAATACCATCAAGCCTAAAAAGAAACCTCGTATATCCATCCCCTCGACCTCACCCTCCATTACATATACTCTCTTCCAAAATATTCTGAGAAACCTACCCTCATATACTCGTAACCAAACCGATACTCTGCCAAAATACCTTGGCCACCACAAGAACCCACCGCTCTTAACAGGAAATCATCTTGCTTCCTGGCAGATCATTAAAACATGCAAGCTTCTCTAAGCCTGCCCCTCTTCCGTCATCCATCCACGAAAACGTCAGGACCATCCTGGGAACACTACCCATCACAACTCAATAGCCATAGCCATTCTTCCATCCATTCTCCGCCACTAAGAATAAACCACCCGAATTTCCCAGATCACTGAGGCATGCAAGTTTCTTTAAGAAAAACGATCCTCAGTTATATCTTTTTCCCTCCATGCCTAAGAACTCCCTAACCATCCCTGAGAATTGTCCCATCAACTGCCACCATCCAACCATCCCCTCTTAGCCACCATAACTACCTGAAGTCATGGCCCGAAAAAAACCTTCGCCCCTTAAGATTAGCCATGATCACCACCCCACTCCGAAAGGAGACAAATTTCCAGGTGCCCAGTAGAACCATCCCGTCATACCCCATCCAAGGAATGGTTAAACCAGGCTCATCCCCTGAAACAACCATTCTAAGCAAATACCCCAGCCATAAACCACTCAGCCCTAGCTACACCCCTAGGAAAATTCAAGACAACCCGCTCCCGATAGAAAAAATATAAGGAATAAATCTTAGTGGACTAATTGGGTGATTTGGCAGAAGAATCACCACACAAAAATTTGGAAACCAAATTCCACTAAGAATGGTTAGCAAACCCACCAACCCAAGATCCATAACTACCTACCCATTCCAAGAGGAGACACTTCTCAATCCAGAAGAATCACCATACCAAATTTCCAGATGAGAAGTAGTCACCCAAGTTTCTTACCGTAGATTTCCTTTCCCCCGTCTGGTAACCCCGAACCAATTACCAGATTCCCTGTAACCCTAGCCTTAACCTTCCCCGAACCTAACCACCCTAGATGAAGCAGGATTACCAAGAAGAGAACTACGACCGAGACAGTTGAATGATCAAGAATAGGACATTGAAAGAGTAGTAAAACCAAACATGGACATATTCAAGTAAAGAAAAATTTGGATAAGGGGTCTAAGCAGAAATCCCAGGAAGATAAGGAAATCCAAAGTCTCTATTTGGAAAAGGATACAGAAATCTGAAAAGTCCGCTTGGACGGGAAAATCTGGGATTAAGATCAGGGAAATCCCAAGTTGATCCTTTTTAAGTAGGGTAGTAACCCATGTGATAGAAAAAGGTATTTAACTACGAGAACTTGAGGATTAAAACAACTCGGGAAAAGGTACACCATCAAGTTGCCCTAAGTACGGCGAAAATTGATTGGATATATCCAGGGAATAATGGAAATAAGTGTCAGTAATAATATTCCCGTTTATAGAATCGATAAACAAATAGTTACGAGAAGAAAGAATTCAAAAATTTAAAAGGGAGAAGAAATTCCTTTTAATAAGTATTGAAAATCATCGTCGACGCTCTAAATTGGCAGAATGATAAGAGAAAACCCTAGACCTTCTTTCTAGCCTTAAATCTTGGGACGAGATTTCTTTAAGTGGGGTAGATCTGTGACACCCTCAAAATTAAGTAGAATTAAATTAGGATTAATCACTAGATTTATTAGGGCAATTATACAACCTAAAGGAAATAAAGATAGTTAATGGACTAAAAATGGCTAAAGGGAAATAAAGGGATGCTCTATAACTTAGGTACCTTGCTAGGACTAGAATACGCCCTAAAAACCTAGGATAAAAACTAAAGAAGATTTGGTTTAAGTTTGAATTCAAATCTCCTTCAAAAACCTCCTCAAATAAAGAGAAAATTCTTTTAAATGCTAAACAGGCCACAGTTCCATTTCCGGCCCAACTCCTCTTCGAACCCAACTCCAAAGTCCGGTTTCTCTCCCCCATTTCCTAGCCTCACCCGCTCTCCCTCCCTCTCCTTCTTCTGGGCCACACTCTCCCGCGGCCCAGCCGCCTTCCGCCGCCTTTCCGTCGTTTCCAGCCTGCCGGCCCGCGCGCCCCTCCGCTTTCCCCTGGCTCAACAGGCCACGACCCGTCCGCACGCCCCACTCGGCCCACGCGGCGCGACCCGTTTCCGCTGGGGGTGATGTCGGATGACGTCACCATCCCGTTCCTCCCTCCCTCGCCTTCCTCCCGCGCCGCCGCAACGGACCGCCGCCGCCCGATCCTCAACCGCCGGCCAGGATGAGTCCCAGAGAGGCACGCGCGATGCGTGTCGCCACCACTAGTCGCCACCACACCGTGACTACGGCGCCGACCACCCTCCCACCGGACGGGGTCGAGGCCGCCGCCGCCGCAGTGACGTCGATCCCCGGCGCCACGCGTCTTCACCCCGAGGGCCGTCCTCGCTCGCCGACGCGACGTGGCGAGCTCCACAGCCTCCCCCGCGCCTATGAAAGGAGGCATACCCCCTCCCTTGCCCGACACAACCCGAAGCCGAGCAGAGCTGAAGGACCGAAACGGCGACCAAAGAGGAGGGGAGTGAATGGGAGCCGATAAAAATTCTTTCCAACAAATCCGGCTATTCTCCCAAATCAGCTCCGAAACCTCCGAGAGCAATCTTGCCAAGATCACGTAGCCACTGTCAAGCTACTGACCCTAGGAACAAGAAACACGCAGCGGAACTCGAATCGATCGAAAGGAACACAAAACGACCCGAAACAGGACTCGATCCAACACACCCAGGGAGGGGCGGTTAAACCGCCCAGGCCTGGTAGGCTCGGGAAAAAGTCAAACTAGAAGTGGATCTCCCAAACCGCTTGAGCTCTTGAGGCGAGATTTTGGTCAGATGATCTAGACCTCCAGTGGAGTGTTTTCCCAAAAGATCTCGGCCTCTAACTCAGTACAACTCCCGGAATCTCAGATCTCGTGATGAACACCATGACCTCGAGTTCATCCCGAAAATCTCAAATCCAAAGCGATTCTCGGCGCTTGGGGGCAAAGGATCACCAGCAAAAGAGGCACAAGGCACTCATATGTGAATCCCCCAAAGAAATCCAAGAGAAAACGCCCTAGAAAGAGAAGAATGAAAATCCCCCAAAAATAGCTCCGAAAATACCCACGAAAATAGAAAAGGAAGAAGGAGCTCGTGAAATCAAATCATGGCACAAAGATGAGCTGCACAAACTCCATCACATAACCATGAATTCACCTATACAAAACTAAGAAAGATTCAAAGTAGTTCTAGGTGGAGGGGATGAAGGGAAAACTAGTTCAAAGGAAAAACTAAAGAGATAACTAGAGAGATAACCAAAGAGATGACAGCCACCAGCCCTGGAAGGGGCTATTAGTAGTCCAAGTGGTGGTGCTCTAAAGACTAAACTACCCCTAAGTGATACATACCCCTCAGGGGCAAATTTGACATCTTGTTCTCAGATATTTTCCGGCTCGGGCACCTTCCACTGCAAGCTAGCTTCCCTCCGACGCAAGCCTTGCGGTCACGCCGCGTGTCCTCTGGATCGAAGCTCCTCGACGCCGAGTTTTGGGCCGGCCCTGGGGGAGGCGGTTAAACTGCCCCTGGCTGATGCCACAGCCCATTGGCCCATCTTCGCCACGTCGAGCCCTCGGTCCTTGGTTTTTAGGCCCAAACCAAGGGAAACCGACCACCGATGATTTTGTGGCCAAATCATCGAACCCCGCGTGCAAACTTCGGTTGTTAGCCGCCACCTTGCGCCGGCTTCTCGTCCGCGTACGAGCTTCGGTTGTGAGCCGCTACCTCGTACCGGAACCACGTCCCCTTGCTCGTTCTTGCCAACATGTGAACCGCACTTGATCCACCGGCCACCGGGTCCCTCGAACCAAGCCTACTTGTCTCTCCGTTCCTCGGAGGCCGCCATGGCTAAGACCTTTCGCGCCTGTTCTTCACCTGCACCAATGCAACCAAGCCACATTCTAGACCTGTAATACTTGAGCCAAGGGAAACGTCAATCCACACCACGTTGTCAATCACTCATCACACCAGGAAGCGACCATCCACCGGTCCTCGGACACACCGGGTCCTCAATCTCCCCCTTGATGAGTGCATTGACAACACACACATAGTAACCAATGATATGAAGAAAATATAAAAGAAATCGAAAACAAGACTCAAGCAAGTGACTATAAGCAAGAACAAGCCGAAAACAAAGTCACTCTGCAAGAGAAAGCTCCAGAAACGCCGACCCTTCAAGAAGAAGCGAAAGGGCTCAACACCATCGGCAAAAGAGCAAAAGCACAAAGCACAAACCACAAATTTCCAATTCACTTTTCAGTACTCTCAAAGCACTCCCCCTGCAAAGATGCAACTCCCCCTGAACAAGTGAACTTGTGCGTGCGAAAATCACTCGAAAATGGCTTAAAACTTCACAACTCGTGTGCACTCAGCACAGGGGCGGTTAAACCGCCCAGGGGGGCGGTTAAACTGCCCCTGGCAGATGACCAAGGCCAAAAGTGCCAAAAATGCACAAACAAACTCGCAACGATGCCGTTCCAACTTGAAAACCTTCCAAATATGCCCAGCAAGATATTCCAATGATCAAACTCTCAGAAACTTCACAAATTTTTGAAAACTCTCACTTTGGCAAAACTTTCAAACTCTCACACAAATCCAACAACTTCTAGAGCAAAAGCTTTCTTACAAATTCAGCAAGTCTCCCCCTTGCAAAATGCTCCAGAAATTCTCCCCCTTGTTGACAATGCACCCATCAAGGAAAAATGTACAAAATGCAACTACAAGCTTCTCAAATATACAATGAGCAATACAAAATGCTACAAGTTAGAGGAGAGGCAAACAAGATAGTTCATCATGTCACACGGGCATTGCCATCAAGAAGGTGAAGACATATATCCAATTGACAAAGCCATGAGCAAATTGTGTAGTTTTATCAAAAATGTCACCACATGAGCAATGTCCTAACCATGGATTGTTCAAGCAAAAATGAACTTCGTCTCACCAAAATCATGAAAGGACAAGCATTCTTGACAAAAGATCATCATAAACGCCCAAACTCTACCTCATGTCATGTCAAAGCACGGAGCCATGTGTTCACTTCTCATGGGAGACTTCTCCGGCAAACAACATGCAACCGCTTAGCACCCATGTGTGCAAGTGTGTGCAATGATGAAAGCATAGAGACATGAGCATAATTTTCTGTAAGTATATCTTTTTCTCAACTTTCTTCTTTCATGCATAGACATCTCATTTTTCAAGTTTTTCAAATTAAGCATGGTACATGAAATGTCTTTGCGACAGAAAGAAGCTTATGCTCCTCCACTAGATAAAGCATGGGCTAAACATTTACAATGACAAAGGTCTTTGACCCAATTGAAAAGAATATCACACCCTAGCATGATCTTAAGCAAGATATAGCCATTTCGGCTCAAACAAGACATGCAAAGGCATTTACTCATGGGTGAAAGAGTTTAAGTTCAGTTTGTCATTTTAATTCAAAAAGAGACTATCTCAATAGAATATATATCAAAACCATCAAGAGCATAGCCATTCATACAATCAATCCCTAGCCAGCCTGCCTAAACTCTAAAATGTAGCAAGTTGTACCAATCACTGCATATAGGAGAAGCTCATCCTAAGATATGATACAAAAGATGAAATCAAGATACAAAAGCAGAAAAATGTACATCAAGATACAAAGATGGTACAATAGTATACATATGCTACAAGAGAAGCCTCCAAAACTCAGCTCAGAAAACCGCACACACACCAAGTTCTCCTCGCAAGCGGGTGAAGGTAACTTGGTCAAGTGGCTTAGTGAAAATGTCTGCAAGCTGGTTTTGGGTAGAAACATGGGCAAGCTCAATATCTCCTTTCTCCACATGGTCTCTCAGAAAGTGGTACCTCAGTTCTATGTGTTTGGTTTTGGAATGAAGCACGGGATTTTTTGCTACGCTTATGGCACTGGTGCTATCACAAAGAAGTGGAACATGGGACATGTCTAGACCAAAATCTCTTAAGGTGTAAGTGATCCAAAGCAACTGAGAACAGCAGCTAGCAGCAGCAACATACTCGGCCTCTGTGGTGGATTGGGCTACACTAGACTGCTTGCGAGAAGACCAAGACACAAGAGACGAACCAAGAAACTAACACTGACCAGAAGTAGACTTGCGATCAACACGACATCCAGCAAAATCTGCATCAGAAAAACCATGAAGTGCAAGAGTGGAATCGGCAGAATACCAAAGACCCAGCTCAGGAGTAAACTTGAGATACCTGAAAATCTTCTTGACGGCCTGATGATGTGAAGTCCTCGGTGAAGCCTGAAAACGAGCGCACAGACACACGCTGAACTGTATGTCCGACCTCGTCGCCGTCAAGTAGAGGAGGGAGCCGATCATGCTCCGGTACTCCTTCTGGTCCACTGGTTCTCCGTCCTCATCCGCATCCAAAGCTATAGTCGTACTCATCGGCGTAGTCATCGGCTTGGAGTCGCTCATGTCAAATTTCTCGAGAATGTCCCTGGTGTACTTGCTTTGGTGCACGAACGTCCCATCCTTGGTTTGCTTGATCTGCAGCCCGAGAAAGAACTGCAACTCTCCCATCATCGACATCTCAAATTCCATGCTCATATCGTCTGCAAACTTGGCAACAAGATCATGAGAAGAGCCACCAAAAATGATATCATCCACGTAAATCTGAACGATTAAAAGATCATTGCCATTTCTCAACAAGAAGAGCGTCTTATCAACCTTCCCCATCACAAACCCCTTGCTAAGCAAGAACCCTCTCAACCTGCCATACCACGCTCTGGGTGCTTGCTTTAGGCCATATAACGCTCGGTGGAGTTTGTACACTCGGTGTGGGTATTTCTCACTCTCAAAACCCGGGGGCTGCCTCACATACACTTCTTCCTCGATCACCCCATTCAAGAAGGCACTCTTCACGTCCATTTGGTACAATTTGAACCCTTTAGCAACTGCAAATGCTAGAAGGATCCGAATTGCCTCCAAACGGGCAACAGGAGCAAATGTCTCCTCATAATCAATCCCCTCCTGCTGCGAAAACCCCTGAGCAACCAACCTCGCTTTGTTTCTCACAATCTCACCACTCTCATCCCTCTTGTTCTTGAACACCCACTTGGTTCCTATGGGATGGCAATTTGGAGGTGGTTCTACTAACTTCCACACCTGATTTCTCTCAAAGTTTTCAAGCTCTTCATGCATGGCATTGACCCAATCAGAATCAGATAAAGCGTGTCCAACATTTTTCGGCTCAAAAGACGCGACAAAAGCAGAATGAGTGTTGGCACTCCTTAGCCTAACTAAAATCCACAAGCGCACGGAGTCCGATGTAGCCTTTCACCAGGGGAGTAAGAACCTGGATATCGAATCCAAGGAACGGCAGACGCGACTAGCCTAGAACTTTTCTAACCGGATCCACCAAGGAGAAAAAGGATAAATGGGTAGAGAGCTTGACTTTAGTTAGCTACTCGTTACCCCAGACAAACTATCGATACTTAACCTGATCTGCTTCGACGGCTAGAACGGGAAGAACTCAGAACGGGGTGAGGGAGGGGTTCTTCCGGGCTCAGCACTACTGTTATGAGTACATCCGAACGTGGTGGAGTACAAAGGACGGACAGGGCTGTCACCACCTGCCGCCTACCACTGCAGTTCCGTGGGGTGCAACACAACCTGAGATGACTAGCCAGCACAGGCACCACGCCTAAGCTTTCAGTCACTGACCTCCACCCAACGTGAAGGGCTATAGAGGAAACCCCAAACAAGAGTCGCTGTCACTCGCGCAGACTCAGGTACCTGCAGATCAAAGATAAATATGATAACTTGCTGAAAGTAAGTTGTAAACTAGCAAAGTACTAAAGACAAGAGACCGAGGACTTACTGAAGATAACTCTTGAATATATTCCTCGGGGGCGGAAATGATGAGACGAGACCGAGAGAGAAATCCCGGACTCTCTCTACAAAGCTCGGCTGTCACCCGAGCAACTCACCCACTCTCTCCCTACTCTACTCTAAAGATGAGAGCACAAACTCACTAAGCTACTCTTCTCTCCTTTGGATGATTTGATGGATGATTTCTCAAGGTGAAGGAGGGTCCCTTTTATAGCTTCCAGGGGCGGTTGCAGGCGTCAAGTGTAAGCTAACACTTTGCTTAACTGCCACGCGAAGGGGGACAGGTGGCGGCCTCTGGGGGAGGCCGGCCGGCCTAGGCCAGGCCGATCGGCCTGGCCTTGCTGCCCTGTGGCACCGCCTTCTTCAGGGACGCTCTGGATTGCACCCTGAGGTCGGTAACGGTTGCGTTGGATTGAAGCTGTCCGAGAATCCCATGTTGGTGGGCCCTTCAATCCATGCAAATGTAGCTTAGGCCTTTCGGGTTCTTTGGATCAAACCGACGTTGATCGCACGTCTCATGATCATCTGAGTTGTGTTTGTGATCTTCTGGACCAAGGACGTGGCAAATGGCCACAGAAGGGGGCCGGCCGGCCTGGCATAGGCCGGCCGGCCTGGCTTTGTGTCAAATATGGCTCAGCTTTTGCTTGCTTGCTCCTGCACTCACAAATTATACAAAACTTGTGGAACTCATTAGAAATAATCAATTTTACTTTGTTATGAGCAAGATGAGCCTGAAATGTGACGGAATGTTGGTGGTGAAACCGTATCATAACGACCACCAACACGCCCCCCTACCTGAACTTTGCTAGTCCCTTAGCAAAGAATGAATTAAATCACCGGGACTTTCGCAAGGTCAGGGTCATGAGCTCAAGGTATACACAAGTCATATTTCTGAGTTTTCTTTCATACCTTGGATTCTGGTGGCTAACACCCTCATCTTCATCAATTGAGTCTTAGAACAACTCATTGATTGGTCGAGCACTTCTTTCTCTTGGCATTTGGAGTTTTTGATAATTTTATAAAGAAAACGAGGCATTCCCTTGTTGTTTCTCAACATCTCTCAAACACTCATAGTGTTTAGATCCTCACCTGGGCTTAGAATCAAGCCTCTCTATGTTATATGGTGGAGTTTTGGAGACTCTTCTTTATTTATTTTGCGAGATCGAAGAACTTGTCTAATCATTCCTACTACTCATACATCTTGGCCAAGTGCATGTGTACTTTGATGGTTGAGTCCTTGTTCAAGCATCTTTCATCTTTCCCCTTTTTCTTTCTCTCTTCTTTTTTTTCAGGGGGATGAGGAGCTTTTGACAATTTGGACTTTATTGATGCTCGTGTACGTGTATGGCCATGATGAACAAGATAGCACGAACGTGAAGGCAAGTAATTCGAGCAAGCTCAAAATTTAGAAGGTGGCTCTGTAGAAGTTTTAACTTGAACTTGGTATATGGCTCTGGATAGGACATTTCAAGTTGATGATAACAAGGGTTGCCTTAAGTTTTATTTTCAAAAACAATCTCCAAAACCTTGAATCGGATGGCTCAACTTCTCAAATCATTATATCATAAGAATCAATTAACGAGAATCAAGCAATCCTAATGAAAGTTCCAAGGCAATGAAATACGTTCTCATGAAATATCACAAGTGTATCCAAGGTGTCGTGCAAAGGGGTTCACTTTCATGAATTTTGATCAAGTTTTAACATTATTTAGCCAGGAATTTTATTTGGATCAAAATCACGAAGGGATCAAATGTAGGGGTTACAAACCATGTCCTGGAGTCGAGTCGACGACGTTGGCCACAGGCCCAGGCCGATCGGCCCAGTAGAGGCCGGCCGGCCTGGCCTTGCAGCCAAACGTTCCGATTCAGGTTCCTCGTTCATGTGATTCGCGAGGTTACGCAGTGGGCACGGGATCTCCTCGAACGGCTTCAGCAGGGGGCCGGCCGGCCTGGCCTAGGCCGGCCGGCCTGGCATTGTGCCAGGTTTGGTCGTGCCTTGGCCAGCGACCAGTACAACTCCTGTACATCAGTTTGTCTGCGTGCTTCACTGAAAAATCAGTCCGAGGGTTTGGTTGGCACACAAGTGTGCACCAACCATTCATTTTTATTCTTTTCTTTTTATATATGAGCCTCTTCTTTCAAATAAATCACTTTATTTTATTCAACTAAGGGGAAACAAATGTGGGGGTGCTGCATAAAAGGGAAAATTGAATGAAAGAAATCAAAAGGGAAATCTAAACTAGCACCAAAAAGTCTAAACTAATTCTAATCCTAACTACTCCTCCTTCGGGCGGTAGAGGTGTTCATTGCCGGTTGCCTTCGCGAGGCGCTTGACCTTGGAGGCCATCGCCTTGCAAAGGATCTCAATCTTATCATCGGCCTCCATTTGCCCGATCACCGCCTCCTCCACGCGCTCATCCATGTTGTTAACCTTTAGTTGCAGCGCGGCGAGCTTCCTCCTCAGCTCCTCTACGTCCTCCTCCTCCTCCTCCTCGTCGAACTACTCCATCAGTCCGGGAGGTCCTTGGATCAGAGGGGGCGTCATGAAACGCTTCCTCCCCTCGTCGAGCTTCTTAGGGGCTAAGAAAAGCCCCTTCCCGATGCCTGGCCCTTCCCGGCGTGGAGGGCTAGGACTTCCCGGGGTGTACTGCGGTGAGTACCCCGGTGAGGTGGAGATGAAGAGCGGCACGATCTCCTTCTTGAGCGGCGAGGAGACGGGGCGCTTCCCGATGGCCTTCTTCGGGGACAAAAGTCCCGTAGTTGGCCTTCGGGGCGTCTTGGGCTGCGAACTCCCCTGACCCTCCTCCTGAGGATCACGGAGGGAGGCTCTGCCCAAAGGCGAGCCAGAGAGGTGGCGAGGGGAGGCCGGTCGGCCTGCCCCAGGCCGATCGGCCTGGGAGAGTGGCCGCCGGGCCTCCGGCTGCGCGGCGACGACGTCGACGAACGCCGCCCTCTCAATGATTCGGACGCTGCTGGAGTTGGAGGAGCCCGGTGTCCCTTTCAAGGACTCGGACGGGGAATGGCTGCCGTGAGAGGCCGAGTTGGAGTCTTGGTGGCTGGATTGCGAGGCCATGGCTGAGATCTCTCAAAGGAAGGAACGTTTCTGGAGAAGGAGGCTCGAGAGTTCTGAGGGAGAAGAAGAGCGGGGGCCTTTCGTTTTAAAACGACGCTCCTCCCTTCGAAACCCCACAGATTCTCGGAAAGGATAGCAGCGAGACTCATTCAAACGAGGAGCGTCCCGAGTCGAGCCGGTGCTGGGCCGGTGTTGACGGCCGTTATATGCCATTATTGGCCGTCAACCCTGGCATGAAACAAACACCAAACTAGACATAGGGGTTAAATTCTAACTATTTCCACTAGCTTTGGGGAATTGTTGATTTCAGAAGGCCACATCTGGATACAATGATAAAAACATGAAAAATACATATAAAAGTGGCACCATTGGAATGCACCATTGCGAAGGCCTCGTCGAGACGATCGAAATGGATATTTGGATGACCCAATTCAGAGTCCGGACGAGAAAGTTACGCCTCCGGGAAAATCGCCGGCAAAACCTGCCAGGCCGGTCGGCCTGACTTAGGCCGATCGGCCTGGACAAGGCCGGCCGGCCAGCAATCATCCCCAAAATGCTCCAAACTTTGCACAAGGACCTTAGGGAGTCACCAATGGACCCCCAAGCAAGAATTGACAAGAATAAATGAAGTAAAGACCGAAAGGCCTAGGCCATGGATTGGAAGGTCCACCTACCTAGGATTCTCGGACAACTTCAAATCAACGCAACCAAAACCGCCTCAAGGGACAACATGCAACCATTGATGAGTGAGTCGGTGCAACGGAGGGCCGAGAGGGGCCAGTGCCAGGCCGACCGGCCTCCCCTAGGCCGGCCGGCCCCCAACTGTCACAACTGCCACCAATGCAGCAACTACCGACCTCACGACATCATCAGGAGCGTCCACACGAAAGGCGGTGCCACATGGCAACAGTGCCAGGCCGAACGGCCTAGATGAGGCCGGCCGGCCTGCTTCCGTGGCCGTTACGCCTCCCCTTTCGCGTGGAAGCTAAGCAAGATGGTGGCGTGACAGTTACGCAGGAATCCATGCTTGGGAGGCTATAAAAGGCGCCCTTCACCCCCACTCAAGAACACGTCGAAATACAAGAGAAGAAGCTCCAAGGCGAAGCGCTGCTGCTCCTAGCCTTAGAAAATAGGGAGAGAGGCGAGGTGAGAGTTCAGGGGAAGAGTCGGAGGTGTCCGCTCTTCCTCTACTTTGTACCTCGGCGGATGCAGTTCATCTTCGAGTGACTACATCCGGGTCTTGTCTGGTAACTCTGGTTCCCTCTGATTAATTAAGCATTCACTCTTACTTTGTTTCCTGGTTCCTCGTTCACTACTTAGTAGTGGGTGCTTTGCTCTAACGTCGAGTGAAGTAGTAATTATTAGTGTAAGCGCGGTGTCTAGACTAGTCGTTACCTTGGTTTGCACCCAGTTCAACGGAATAGCTGTTGTAGCCGGCAGGTGGTGACAGCCCTGTCCGGCCGACGTAATCCACCACGTTAGTTCTGGTCTGTAGGACTTAGGGGTAGGCGGTACCACTCGCCTTCTCATCCCTTTCTGTGAGTGGTGGTGTCTCAGGCGCCCGAAGTTAACTATCGTGAGTAAGTCGGTGTTGCTTGATCAGAGGAATAACCATTGTTGCTACACAAGTACCCTCTCTACCCTCGTCCCATTTACCTCTTCTCTTCGTCGTCGTCCAAACCCACATTTATCCCTTCGGACGAACTAATTAAGGATTAGTACACTTCACGTTCCCCGTGGAAATCGATACTCTGGAATACTCCCGGGTGAAAGCTACATCGGTATCCGTACGCTTGCAGATTTATCTGTAGGTCATAAGAAATACCAACAAGCTTTCTAGCGCCGTTGCCGGGGAACGGTAGCTGTTCTTATCCCGAACCTAGTTCGTCCACATATCATCCACCTACCATTATGAATTCCACTCCTACCTTATATCAATTCTCAGCTCCAAAAGCTGAAGATCCGGAGCCACCATCATCATCTCACCCCATAAAAAGCTTTGGCTATGGAATACACTCAAAATTCATAGCCAAGATCAGAGAGAATCCATTTTCTGGAACTGAAGGGGAAAATCCTTATGTTCACTTACGTGAATTTGAGCAAATTTGCTCATGTCTCGTGATTACGGGGATGGCCCAACAAACTCTGAAATGGAAGGTGTTTCCCTTCTCTTTGACGGGTCGAGCAAAGATATGGTGTGATCGCTATCATGGGAGAGTGAAGGGAAGTTGGGAGACACTACGAGATAAATTCTGCTTAACCTTCTTCCCTGAATCTCGGGTCGCGGACCTTCGAATCGAGATCCTTACCTTCAAACAAAGGGAAGGAGAATCACTAGGGGCCGTTTGGGCTCGATTTACTTATCTTATGGCCACAGGACCTGATCTAGGGATCTCCGAACCCGTCCTTCTAATACATTTTAGAAGAGGCCTCAAATCAAATCAGCCGAATTTCTAGATTCGTCCTCAGGAGGATCTTTCAGTCATTTGACACCTAGTGAGGGAAGGGCCATTCTAGACAAAATTCTAGAAAACACCCCTTACACTGGGATGTATGATGATTTCCCAGAAGAAATTCCGGAGGAGGCCATAGAAGAGACATCCACGTCGGAAGATGTGAAAACATCACAAGAATCCACACCAGTCGTAGCACATCTCTCCGAAACTCTCCCTGAACCAACTCCAGCATATGATTTGGACCTACATGACTCTCGTTGTGCCTTCCCCTACGATTTCCATGATGAGCTATTCCTGGAGTACGGGGACAGCTCAAAACTTCCCGTGGTTGAAAGGCACACAATTACTAAGGTCCAAGCCACCAACTACATTGACCAGCATTCTCGAGAGGAGCTCTATTCTGTCCAAATGCATCACTCTAAAAATTCTCTGACAGATCCTTTTCATAGGCCTACGATACCTCCCTTGCCTCCCGATCCTCCTAGTGAAACATCCCTTAAGGAGGCTATGAATCAGGAGTGGTTGTGTGGAGCGAGATGCTATTCCAAAGAAATTTGGATTAGTTCTCCCTCTACGATCCTTCCTTGTTCTATAAGGGGAATAACCGTAGAAGCCCATCTTAACCCCATCATGGAGATTAATGTGATGCCATGGCACTTAGCGTACACTCTACTAGGCAATGTCTCGCTAAGGCCGTCCGACAAGCTCCTCAGTAGTTGTCCCTTTGGACACATCCTTGAATGTCGGGGGGTTGCATGTGCCATGCCACTCATGATAGGCAAGATCGAGGTGAGCCTAGACTTTCACATTTTTGATATACTTGATCTTGATCTACTCCTAGGCTGCCCAGTTCGAGAACTCCTTGATAAACCTCGAGGGAGCCTAGATGAAAAGCTTAGGGGAGCTGCCTTCGCCACCACTACCACTTGTCTAGCAAAACCTATGGTGAAGCCTCTTCCTAAGCTAAACCCGTTCGAGAGTATGATGCATGGATCTCCGTTCACATCATCCGAGCCTGTTCTCTTTGAGGTTGCGGTCTCTGCTCTCAAATATTACGAGTCGGAAGAGACCCTTCACTTTTGTGAAGAGGAACGATCATCATCACCCTCGAACGAGTTTGAGCCTCTTCCCACTGGCCCTTACTATGTTGTTTCCGACCATGATCGAAAAGCAACATCAAGCTTCCACGATGAATCTCTTGAGATAGTGAACCCGTGGGCCATGGAAGATTGTAAAGCACTAACTTTGGAGTCCAAGGAAAATAATCTCTTGGATGAGCATGGAAGTTTTATTCTTGAAGTCGTACATAGACCATGCTCGTTCACTGCCTCTCCAAAGTTAGCCACGTCCGGTGCCCTGAGCAAACACGAGGACTACAACCACCTCAAGGTCCTCTTCTACAAAGCATTTAGAAGGATGGTTGTAGATGCATATGTTTACCATAAGCATTGCAAATTTCGTGGTTGCTCTGTTTCCCTAACCTTGCAGCTAAAAGCTTCATGACACGTCGATACTTGGTGATGAGGTGGGAATGACATCATCGATGGTAGCTGCAAGAGAATGTTCCTAAGGTCAAGCTTATGACCATAAACAAAGCACTGCAGGGAGATAGCCCGGATAATTAGTATTTATTTCCCTTTTGAATAAAAAGCAAGATCATGTCTCTATGATAAAGTTGTCCTTCGGGTATTTTTGCTCTCTAACCATTTCAGGCGAAGATCAAGAAGAACGATGAACACCTTAGAACATGAGAGCTACATCAACTACAATACCGTTGTAAGTTTTATTGAGAGAATGATTACGAAAGGAAACTTGAACTCCACACACATGGGTTGTGTTGCACAACAATGCAAATTCCAAGTGTGGGGGAGGCATGTGAGTATCCCAAGTAAGTTTCTCTTATACCAAACTTATCTTGGTTTGAAATTGGTACTAGTTCCTGCATCTTGCTCTATAAAATAAAATAACAAAAAAGAGAGAATCATATTTTTTTAATTCGAATAAAGGCTCCCTGGTTCTTGAACCAGAAGAGCCCCCTCTTTTTGTTTCCATCTTTTGGTTTTGAATAACAGTACCAGCACAAGTACAAGTGTGGGGGAGATCTCTCAAGCTCATCATCGATATACACATTCGAGGTCCCCCACGACGGTGTCGCACAACATCGACTACGCTAACATGACAAAGAAAAAAAAACGATGGTATGTGCACTCCACCTCTCGCTCCTTAACTCATGAGTGTGACTGAATGTCAATTCCTATCATCTAAATCAATCTCAAGATAAAATAAATCAGGGTGCTATGCCTACCCTTCATGTTCCCATGTTTGGCTTGCATATGTTATATTCCTTGCTATGACCTTGATGCTTGTGAATAAATATTTTTAGGGAACCATGTTCATCTAAGTAGTTGATGTTTGAGATATGGTTTGAAGATATGATCTTCACTCTTAATATTGAGTGCTTGGGAAATTTATTTGAAAATTTGAAACCCCTTTGCAAAGCTCCTCTTTGATATGCCAAAGTCCTACCGAAGCCATATGTTGAGTTATCTTGAAAACCATGTACACATATGCTACTTGTCATTGCATTGAGCTTTGTCAAATTGTTGCGACCCTTATGAGAATTCTTTTCATGCTTTCATGATCAAGATCACGTACACGTTTATCCCTCATTGCTATACTTCTACACTGGAAGTTAGCATTGTTTCATTCATCCATCCATTCCACAAAATAAATGCTCCATCATGTACGTGTAAGTCTCACTCCTCAGTTATTGTTACAAAAGAGACATGGCTATCGAAAAAAATGGACACATGAAGGTCCACACAAAAAAAAAGAAAAAAAGAGAGAAAAAAGTTGGACACATGAAGGTCCAAGAAAGAAAGAAAAAAAAATCTGATAGCCATGTTCTCAAAAGATTTTATTTAAAGGAGAGAGACCACACACAAAGGAGTTGTTTATTCCATCCACCCCCCATCATACCCATGCACGTGCACATCTTGATCCGATTGTATGATTTGATTTCTTCTTGGATCCACTCTTTGACTTTGCAATACATGTGATGCAAGTATGCCTCATCTTCATACCCTACCTTGAGCTCCACATATAGCCATCTTTAGAAATAGGATGAAGAAAGGCAAGTTAATGCCTTGGTGAGGATAACACATTGAGAGTTCCGAGAGAATCAAATGAGGAGCAATGCAAAGGTTTGTTTTTGAAAACTTATTGAAAAAATCCCAAGCTACTTGACACATGGAGTTAAAGTGATTTGATTCACGACCGTTCCATTCCTCAACTACTCAAGATGGCATGATACACACTACAAAATTCACAAGTACAAGGTATGGCTTGGAATATTTCGTATGCTTGTTCCATTTCCTTGGATATCATGTCTCGTCTTAGTCCCTACTCCTCGCTCGAGGACGAGCAAGGGTCTAAGTGTGGGGGTTTGTTGATGGCCGTTATATGCCATTATTGGCCGTCAACCCTGGCATGAAACAAACACCAAACTAGACATAGGGGTTAAGTTCTAACTATTTCCACTAGCTTTGGTGAATTGTTGATTTCAGAAGGCCACATCTGGATACAATGATAAAAACATGAAAAATACATATAAAAGTGGCACCATTGGAATGCACCATTGCGAAGGCCTCGTTGAGACGATCGAAATGGATATTTGGATGACCCAATTCGGAGTCCGGACGAGAAAGTTACGCCTCCGGGAAAATCGCCGGCAAAACCTGCCAGGCCAGTCGGCCTGACTTAGGCCGATCGGCCTGGACAAGGCCGGCCGGCCAGCAATCATCCCCAAAATGCTCCAAACTTTGCACAAGGACCTTAGGGAGTCACCAATGGACCCCCAAGCAAGAATTGACAAGAATAAATGAAGTAAAGACCGAAAGGCCTAGGCCATGGATTGGAAGGTCCACCTACCTAGGATTCTCGGACAACTTCAAATCAACGCAACCAAAACCGCCTCAAGGGACAACATGCAACCATTGATGAGCGAGTCGGTGCAACGGAGGGCCGAGTGGGGCCAGTGCCAGGCCGACCGGCCTCCCCTAGGCCGGCCGGCCCCCAACTGTCACAACTGCCACCAATGCAGCAACTACCGACCTCACGACATCATCAGGAGCGTCCACACGAAAGGCGGTGCCAGATGGCAACAGTGACAGGCCGAACGGCCTAGATGAGGCCGGCCGGCCTGCTTTCGTGGCCGTTACGCCTCCCCTTTGAGGACCCAGTGTGTCCGAGGACCGGTGGATGGTCGCTTCCTGGTGTGATGAGTGATTTACAAAGTGGTGTGGATTGACGTTTCCCTTGGCTCAAGTATTGCAGGTGTAGAATGCGGCTTGGTTGCATTGGTGCAGGTGAAGAACAGGCGCGAAAGGTCTTAGCCATGGCGGCCTCCGAGGAGCGGAGAGACAAGTAGGCTTGGTTCGAGGGACCCAATGGCCGGTGGATCAAGTGCGGTTCACATGCCGGCAAGAACGAGCAAGGGGACGTGGTTCCGGTGCGAGGTAGCGGCTCACAACCGAAGCTCGTACGCGGACGAGAAGCCGGCGCAAGGTGGCGGCTAACAACCGAAGTTTGCGCGCGGGGTTTGGTGATTTGGCCACAAAATCTTCGGTGGACGGTTTCCCTTGGTTTGGGCCTCAAAACCAAGGACCGAGGACTCGACGAGGCGAACTTGGGAAGCTGGGCCGTGTGGGCTGACAGGGGCGGTTTAACCGCCCCCCAGGGCCGGTTTAACCGCCCCCCTGGGCTGGCCCAAGAACGGCGTCGAGGAGCTTCGATCCGGAGGACACACGGCGTGATTGCAAGGCTTGCGTCGGAGGGAAGCTAGCTTGCAGTGGAAGGTGCCCGAGCCAGAAAATATCTGAAGATCAAATGTCAAATTTGCCCCTGAGGGGTATGTATCACTTAGGGGTAGTTTAGTCTTTAGAGCACCACCACTTGGACTACTAATAGGCCCCTTCAGGGCTGGTGGCTGTAATCTCTCTAGTTATCTCTTTTGGGTTTTCCTTTGAACTAGTTTTCCCTTCATCCCCTTCACCTAGAACTACTTCGAATCTTTCTTAGTTTTGTATAGGTGAATTCATGGTTATGTGATGGAGTTTGTGCTGCTCATCTTTGTGCCATGATTTGATTTCCCGAGCTCCCTTTCCTTTTTCTATTTTCGTGGGTATTTTCGGAGCTATTTTTGGGGGATTTTCGTTCTTCTTGTTCTAGGGCGTTTTCTCTCGGATTTCTTTGGGGGATTCACGTATGAGTGCCTTGTGCCTCTTTTGCTAGTGATCCTTTGCCCCCAAACGCCGAGAATCGCTCTGGATTTGAGATTTTCAGGACGAACTCGAGGTCATGGTGTTCTTCGCGAGATCTGCGATTCCGGGAGTTGTACTGAGTTAGAGGCCGAGATCTTTTGGGAAAACACTCCACTGGAGGTCTAAATCATCTGACCAAAATCTCGCCTCAAGAGCTCAAGCGGTTTGGGAGATCCACTTTTGTTTTGACTTTTTCCCGAGCCACCCAGGCCCGGGCGGTTTAACCGCCCCCCTCTGGGTGTGTTAGATCGAGCCGAGTTTCGAGTCGTTTTGGTGTTCGTTTCGATTGGTTCGAGTTCCGCTGCTCGTTTCTTGTTCCTAGGGTCAGTAGCTTGACAGTGGCTACGTGATCTTGGCAAGATTGCTCTCGGAGGTTTCGGAGTTGTTTTGGGAGAATAGCCGGATCGATTAGAAAGAATTTTTATCGGCTCCCATTCACTCCCCCCTCTCTGGTCGCTGTTTCGGTCCTTCAATTGGTATCAGAGCCGGTTACGGGTCTTTGCGACTCTAACCAGTCTAAGATCCAAAGATGGCGTACCAAGATCGGGGTTCCGGGCCTCCGCACTTCGATGGAAAGAACTACCCGAACTGGGTTGCGCGTATGGGCGCTTTCTTGCGAGGCAAAGGAA
>CM027122.1:40978182-41026906 GCA_015476505.1 Urochloa ruziziensis
CACTGCTTGAGCTTGACGAGGTGTTGGTGGAGCTTGTGTCGATGTCGCTCGCATCTGCCACCATCGCTCGAGATCTGTGCTTCTTGTGTCCACCGTGCTTGTTCTTGGATCTTCTCTCGTCCTTGTTCTTCTGCTTGGAGCGGTACTCGTCCTTGGGACGATGCTTGTGGTCGTCTCGCAGGCGGTGCTTGCGGTTGTAGTCGTTCTTGATCTCCTCGGGGCACTCGGCGATGAAGTGGCCCATCTTTCCGCATCTGTAGCACGTACTCCCCGCACGCCTCGAACCCTTGCGGTTCTGGTACATCCGCTCGAACCTCCTCGTGAGCAACGCGAGATCCTCCTCGCTCAGCACCTTCATACTCTTCATCTGGAAGGGACACAAGAGAAGACAAAGCAAAGTGTCTAGGAGTGTTAGCATGTCCATATCCAGAGCCACCGACTAGAGCCAGACTATGGGGATCAGTCGGACTCTTAGCCTTGGCAAGCAACTGTCTGTCCACCTCGGAAGACTTCAACTTCGAGAAAAGCTCGTCAACAGAAAGAGTCTCATAGTTTGCCGACTCCATGATCGCCTCAACCTTGGCACCCCACACGGATCTATCAAGTGCTTGCAGGAGCTTGATAGCTCGGTCATGATCCGAGTATGGGAGCACGGTAATGTTGGCTTTCATGTTGTTGACAATCGAAGTGAAACGCTGAAACAAAGCATCAACCGACTCTCCAGGCAAATGAGCAAAGTTCTCATACTCCCTCCTGTACATCGAGAAAAGCCTAGCCTTGACATGGCTATCACCACCGTGGGCTACCTTGAGCTTCTGCCAGATCTGGCTAGCTAGGTCCTCGCCCAAAACACGCTCAAACTCCTCGGCAGACAAAGCACGGAACAAGTAGTCAACAGCTCTAGCGTTTGCCTCAAACCTATCCTTTGCATCCTGGGCATCTAAGTTGGTGGGATTGACATAGTTTTCATCTTTCGTCACATCCCACAGCAACTTTCCTTTGCCTCGCAAGAAAGCGCCCATACGCGCAACCCAGTTCGGGTAGTTCTTCCCATCGAAGTGCGGAGGCCCGGAACCCCGATCTTGGTACGCCATCTTTGGATCTTAGACTGTTAGAGTCGCAAAGACCCGTAACCGGCTCTGATACCAATTGAAGGACCGATTAGGCGACCAGAGAGGGGGGGAGTGAATGGGAGCCGATAAAAATTTCTCTCACGAATCCGGCTACTCCCAAACCAACTCCAAAGCCTACCAACCGATCTTGCCAAGATCACGTAGCTACTGTGAGGCTACTGACCCTAGGAACAAGATCAACACAGCGGAACACGAATCGAACAAATCCAACACGAATCGAACGAAAACCACACGAATCACCAACTCTCAGCCAGGGGCGGTTGCACCTCTCTCCAGGGGCGGTTGCACCGCCCTTGCTTGCCAGGGGCGGTCACACCGGTATCCGAGGGCGGTCGCACCGGTCTTGCCAGACAGCACGGGAAGAAGGTCAACTCGAGAACGGATCTCCCAAACGGCTTGGAGTTTTGAGACGAAACTTTGGGTAGATGATATACACCTCAAGGAGAGGCTATGTCCCAAAAATCTCGGCCTCTAACTCCCTAGAACTCCGGGGATTTCAAATCTAGCGAAGAACACACCCTCCACGAGTTCATCCCGAAAACTTCAAATCCAATCCGATTCCCGGCGTTTGGGGGCAAGGGATCACCAGCAAAAGAGGCACAAGGCACTCATACGTGATTCCCCCAAAGAAATCCGAGAGAAAACGGGCTAGAAAGTGAAGAACGAAAATCCCCCAAAAATGGCTCCGAAAATACCTCCGAAAATGGAAAAACGAAAAGGAGCTCGGGAAATCAAATCATGGCACAAAGATGAGCAGCACAAACTCCATCACATAACCATGAATTCACCTATACAAAACTAGGAAAGATTAGAAGTAGTTCTAGGTGAAGGGGATGAGGGGAAAACTAGTTCAAAGGAAAACCAAAGAGAAAACTAGAAGAGATAACAGCCACCACCCCTAGGGGGTCTATTAAATAGTCCAAATGGTGGTGCTCGAAAGACTAAACTACCCCTAAGCGATACATACCCCTCAGGGGCGAATATGACATTTTCCGCGAAGATTTTTCCGGCTGGGACACCTTCCACCGCAAGCTAGCTTCCCTCCGACGCAAGCCTTGCGATCACGCCGCGTGTCCTCCGGATCGAAGCTCCTCGACGCTCACGGGCGACCTGCCCAGGTGGGACCGGTCACACCTGCCCCTGGGGGGCGGTTGGACCGCCCCTGGCTGGCAGGCCGGGCCGTCGCTACGTCGAGTCCTCGGTCCTTGGTTTTGAGGCCCAAACCAAGGGAAACCGTCCACCGATGATTTTATGGCCAAATCACCAAACCCCGCGCGCAAGCTTCGGTCGTTAGCCGCCACCTTGCACCGGCTTCTCGTCCGCGTACGAGCTTCGGTTGTGAGCCGCTACCTCGCACCGGAACCACGTCCCCTTGCTCGTTCTTGCCAGCATGTGAACCGCACTTGATCCACCGGCCATCGGGTCCCTCGAACCAAGCCTACTTGTCTCTCCGCTCCTCGGAGGCCGCCATGGCTAAGACCTTTCGCGCCTGTTCTTCACCTGCACCAATGCAACCAAGCCGCATTCTACACCTGCAATACTTGAGCCAAGGGAAACGTCAATCCACACCACTGTTGTCAATCACTCATCACACCAGGAAGCGACCATCCACCGGTCCTCGGACACACCGGGTCCTCATCCCTTAAGCTCGAAGGAGCCGACGCAGGCGTTTTGTTCATATCACCAAAGGGCGAACAACTCAAGTACGTCTTACAAATTTTCTGGGAGGTATCTAACAACGAGGCGGAGTATGAAGCACTCCTTCACGGTCTACACATCGCAATATCACTCGGAATCAAGCGTTTACTAGTCTACAGCGACTCCTCGGTGGTGATCGATCAAGTTAACAAAGGGTTGGACCGTAACAAAGAAAATATGGGTGCATATTGCGCAGAAGTGCTTAACATAGAGAACAAATTCGGCGGACTCAAGTATCATTGGGTAGCATGGGACGACAATGTCGCCGCTGACGTATTATCCAAGCTAGGATCTACTCGAGCACAAGTGCCCGCTGAAGTATTCGTCCAAGAACTATACAAAAGAACCATAGACCACAAGGAAAAAGGCGAAGATCCTGAACATAGTTCAAATCGAGTAGTCATGGTCATAGAAGAAGATTGACGAATGCCCTTCGTCGAGTACATCAAAAACAAGACAGTTCCAGCCAACAAAACTCAATCAGAACAACTCGTCCGAAGATCCAGGAATTACCTATTAATTGGAGACAAGCTATACCGACGAGGATTATATTCTGGGGTAGCAATGAAGTGTGTCACCAGACAAGAAGGAAGAGAAATCCTGGAAGAAATACACTCAGGAGTTTGCAGGAATCACGCTGCATAAAGAACCTTGGTTGGAAATGCCTTCAGAGCAGCCTTCTATTGGCCAACAGCCCTAGCAGACGCAGAAGACTTAGTCCGCAAGTGTCAAGGTTGCCAATTCTTTGGAAGACAGCAACACGTTCCTACTCATAACCTCATTGCAATACCTCCTTCATGGACTTTCATTTGCTGGGGGCTAGATATGGTGGGCAAACTGACAACCGCCCTAGGAGGATTCACACACGTACTGGTGGCCATTGACAAGTTCACAAAATGGATTGAAGTCAAACCTATCACCACCATCACAAGCGGAAAAGCAGTCGACTTCATCATCGAACTCATGCATAGAGTTGGCACACTGCGCAGCTCTTCTGCGATCAGCTCGCTACACTCAAGGAGTACGACGTTATCACGATAGAAACGTTCAACAAAGAGCCTTCAACATTGGCGATCTAGTTTTGCGACGCATCCAAAAGACCGCAGAACTACATAAGCTGATGTCTAGATGGGAAGGACCATTCATCATATCCAAGGTCACAGGCCTAGGGTCATATAGACTTCAAACACAAGAAGGAGCCGAAGAACCGAACTCAAGGAATATAGAGCATCTGCAGCGTTTCTACGCCTAAAAAGGACAGAAGAGATATATTGTAAATATTGTATATTCAAGGACCAAGCAATATCTTCGTCTGATTCTTCAGTACAAAAGACAAAATCCAAGGATAAATACGTTTATCCCAAGGCTTCCGAGTACCTATTCCACAAGCACAGAGCAGGATCAAGTGAGAAGTTCCTATTTGCTAGTTCCCCGAAATAAGCAACAACTGTTTTCAGGATCTTCGAGTACTTGTCTTCAAGAAAGCAAGTCCAAGCGAAAGAACCAATCCTGAAAACATACTTCGAGGTTTCCAAGTGCAGACAACCATTAGGGGGCAGAGCATCTTCATCAGCTAGCAGAGTAGGATCAGTGGCATAGAGAATAAACACTGGAACAGTCCAGGAAGGTGCATGTGGTGAATCACCAGGAGAAACCACAATCTCATCCGGCACATCATCCTCTCTGTTGATCATGACCTTCACTATGAGACGAGCCACATTGGAAGATCTATGCACATGCTTGAGAATAGCAAAACCAGCTAGAGCCTTATCAATCTCAACATCCGAACGAAAATCCGAAGGATAAGCAAGCAACATCAACCAAGCTTCCCTACCCATATCTGTCATCCTAGCGTTGCAACCTTCATCATGCTTGATAAATCTAAGCTGGTACTGACCGAACTGCAAAGGCTGCCTAAGAAACCTGGTGGGCTCAAGGGGGCAACTGAATCGAACATAGGCTTCCCCAATCGGACAACGCCAAATCTCAAGCTCACGCACCTGATGTTCTTGCTGCATGAAGTTGTGAAGAGAGTTGGCCATGAACTGGAAATCTCCAGGGTTGATCCGTGGTTCAGTGATGGCAATGGGCAGATACTCATTGGACTTGTTGCCGGAAGGCCCCAGGAAAACCCGCAGCTGGCGTGGCTCGCGAGGGGCAATGCGAGGCTGCCACTCAAAGCCAATCGGAACAAAGGGGCGCGGATCAACAGCGAAGAGTGCCATGCCGGCCGACGCAGCTGGCGATGGCCGCGACGGGGAGGAAGGGGTGGGGGGGATTTCGGTGGGAGTTGTTGTAGCAGCGGAAGGGGGAGCGTCGTCGCGTGGAAGGAAAGCCTCTCAAGAGGTAGGTTGTGCAGCATTAAAGGGAAGTTCCCTTGATTTGGGCTGGGCCGGGTGCTCAACGCAACGGAAGATCTATGACTTTGCCGATTTGGCCTGACACGTTGTAGATATATGGCCATAGTTGTAACAAAACTTGCAGCATGGGGAATTACGGAACGAGGCCACAAAGTGTCCAGGTGCAAGGCAGCAAAAACAAAGGCGAAGATCGCGTGGATTTGAAAAAGGTGACGATTTCCTGCTGAGATTTGGAATATTTTCCATAGGGGTGAAGGCCGAAGAACACGGCTCGCCGGCGAAGAATTTGAACGAGGAGGATCAAAGTAGTCCTCAGGAACATGGATCCTAGAGAAGACAGAGTCCCGAGACTGCATGAAATTTTTTTGATAATCACTCGGATACTTGTGTAACATCATGGAAATTTCGCCCGGAATGTTAGAAATGCAAAAATGTGGATTTAAAATTTTTCATGGATTTGTTCCTAGCTAGAGAACTATAAGAGTGTCTTCTCTGAATTTCTTCCAAAATTCCTAGAAAATAATTAATTAAATTAAAATTGATTGTTAGGGTGTATTTGTCTTAGTGTGAATATTTAAAAATTTATTGGATTTTATTTAGTTTTAATTGAGTGGCATTTGAATTTGAAATGATCTTTCAAATTCAAATTAGAAATAGAAAACTAACATTTAACTCAGCTTGGGCCTTAACCGAACCCAAGTCTAAAACCAACCCCTAAACTCCCCATCTAACCAGCTGGCCAGCCCACCTATCCAATCCCACGGCCCAGCACCTCGGCCCGTTCTACCAGCCCATCCGCCGGCCCACCAGCCATCGCCTGGCCCAACTCTACCTACCGTTCTCCCTCCCCCTTTCACCACCATGCGGGACCCACTCGTCAGCGTCGCCCCACTGTTCTTCTTCCTCCTTTCCACCTCCTCACTTCCCAGCACACCGGCGCCACCTCCTCTCTCACGCGTTGACCGACCAATCCCATCGTAAACCCTAGCTTCCGGCATACAAAACCCCAAGCGCTCCGCTCCCTTTCCTCTCTCCTAACCCGCGCCGCCGCAGGGGAGTTTCCCCTTAGCCCCTCGCCTTGCGCCATCGCTCTCTGCACACGCACCTCGCCGCCGCTCTGCGTGCGCCCCGCCGCGCTGAGGCGACGCTGCCGCCGCCTGAAGAGGGAGCCGCCGTGAGGAGCCGCCCGCACCGAAGAAAAGGACGCTAAGGGCGCCGAGCACCAGGGAACCAAGACGCCGCCGCCCACGCAAGAAGAACACCGCCGCCCCCCCCCCTGATCTCCGATGCCGACACCGCTCGGGGGAAACTGCGAGCACGACGACGCGAAGACGAAGTGAAGTTTGAGTCGTCTAAAAACCGAGGATCGATGAACAGAGGCTTGGGGCGAACGAACAACATCATTGTTTCTGTTTTCTCAGGACGTGACTCCATTCCGACTCCTGCTCCAACAACCAGAGCTGATATTCCTTTTGCCAATTGGGGCCTCCATTTCCCCACAGGACGAAAAATGGCAAAAGAACGGCAAACCACAGATTTCAACTTATATATCATTAATCCAATATTCTTAGAGAACACCAAAAAATGGTACATAGTTCCAGAGAGATGTTTAACCTGAAAATCCACATCAGTACTACCAAGGCAAGATTGGAGAATGAGGCCAACAGAATCATGATTTAGGCTAATTGCAGATCGTCCAAAGGATGCCACCAAGAAGAACTCCTTGGAGGAGAAGGAAGGAGTGAAACTAACCGGTGAATTGAAGCGCGCAGAAGAGATGCGCTGAAACTCGAGACCCGGGGAGAAGTCTAGGTCCGAGAGTCCACCCATGGCGCCGGTAGGGTTTACACAACGTCATCGTTGACACGATCGGCGGCGGCGCAGGCAGCGGTGGAGGGGAGGAGCGGAGATGTCATTCGGGTGGAGAGTACCGACTTGTGCACACTATTGGCGAAAACAAAGTTAAAGATTGCTCACACATGATCATATTCACTCATTGCACCAATGTTTTGAGAATAGAGAAAATAATTAGGCAGGGTCTTGTGCACACCGTTATTGGAAGCTTGCATCAAGGACTTGAGGTAATATGCAAGCATCAAGGACTCCCCTATCATGTTTTGTTGTTTAGCATTTTTATAGTCCTTTAGGGCCTGGTTGGTTGAGTGACAAGATTTTGGCATGCCAAAGTCTTGGCAAGCCAAATGTTGGGCACAAAAATTTACCAATGTTTTGGCCAAAAACTGTGAGGTGTGAAAAAAACTTTGGTACTAAACCAAATAGAGGTAAAAAAATTGGCAACTTTTGCCTTGCCAAAACTTGGGCATGCCAATATTTTGGCACCCAACCAATCTGACAAAGACCAGAAGGATGGTCTTGACATGAGTCGTGCCTCGCCACTATGATTGCATTATTTTTTGAGGTCCAATCCTTTTGCTCTTACCGTCTTAGGATCTAGATTGTCAATTTACCTCGACACCATGATGCCAGAGATGATCCCAGCGGTGGCACTCCTCCACCCATTGATCCCAATAATAGGGTCTACTTCTTCCTCAGACCTCAGCTCTAGCATCTTCGTCGTCGACTTGCGGCTAAGCGAGTTGGTGGAATTCATTGAGTTTTCAATGCTGAAACAGCTACCACATTTGAAGCGCTCCTCCCACTTCGTCATGGTGGGATGATCATTCATGCAGTATGTCTTCTTCTGGCATGGAAAAATTTGGTGCTTCAGCTCTCGTCTGCTTTTGTTCGACCGTTGCTAATCTTGTCTTTATAGGACCTGATGTTTTACCCTTTATTTCAGCAGGGATATTTTTTCTATAGGGACAAAGGTTAAGAAATTGATAAAAAGGGTTCGAGCAACTCGAAGCAGGTCAGCCTAATGTCACTGAAAACTTCTTATTCCCATGCATTACCTTAGCTTTTGATTATACAGAACATTTTCTTGAGGGCTTAATACTACTACTTCTGATTCAGGTCCACTACTATCAAGCCAGTCACATTTTTAGCCTCCCATAGCAGGTCAGCCTAAGCTAATTTCAATGAAAACTTCTTGCTCCTGTATGCACCACGCAAACTTCTGATTAGAGTGTGTTTTTGAAGGCCCAATTCTAAGCTTCTGATTTCTTTTGATTGAGGCCGGTTGCTGTGAATAAGCGTGTTACAATTATTACACACGATAATGGTATGTACTATATGCTTTATGCCTTTGTCGGTACTGTGTGAAGTTAATCCTTGCAGTGAGCACTACTAGAGAAACGATCTTTGGTCCCTAGTACGTTAGTACCGGTTGTGTTGTAACCGGTACTAAATGATGAATTTAGTACTCCCTGAGACACTGTGCTTACAAACCGGTACTAAATTCATCATTTAGTACCGGTTTGTAAGCACAGTGTCTCAGGGAGCACGTTAGTACTAACGTGCGCCTCGGACGACGGGCCGCAACGGCTAGTGGCAGTTTAATACCGGCTGGTAACACCGACGGATACGATACGAATACGCATTAGAACGGATACGATACGAATACGCATTAGAACGGATACGATACGAATACACATTAGAACGGATACGATATGAATACGCATTAGAACGGATACGATACGAATACGCATTAGAACGGATACGATACGGAATACGTATTAGAACGGATACGATACGAATACTATTAGAAATAAAATAAAAGAAAAGAGAAATGAAAAAAAAAACAGTTTAGTACCGGCTGGTGTTACCAGCCGGTACTAAAGTGCATGCCCACGGCGCGCGGCAGGGCACGCACGTTAGTACCAGTTGGTAACACCAACCGGTACTAACGTGCGCGTTTTTGTACCGGTTCTGGAACCGGTACTAAACGACCACCAATTTAATCTCGAAACGTTAGTACCGGTTCCAGAACCGGTATTAACGTGGCCTTCCCGACCGGTCCTGGTAGTCCTTTTCCTGTAGTGGAGCCTACATATCATTCTTATATGGATATGCTATAGTGACCCGACGCCCTAACGTTTTGCTACCTAACATTTCTAAAAAAATTAATGATTAGTAGATGTATAGATTAGTTAATACTAAATTTTAATTTAGGTAATACTGAATTTTTATTTACAAAATATCAATCCTTTTTAATATGCCTTTTTTAAAAAGTTGTTGTCATAGGTAAATCTTGGCTATAAATATAAAAGCATTATGTATAAAATTAGTGTATATATATAGTATACATTATTTGTGTTTGTAATTTTATTAAAACATGTGCCTGGGGCACGTGCATCTCTGCTAGTAAAATTAAAAGTTTGATCGTGCTTGGAATATATTGAGAATTAGAAAGTTCATTAATATTCAATAACATACTGCGATGTTAGGAAATAAAAATTTCCAATTAATTGAACTGCTTTTCACTTTGGTTTTGGCGGATAATTGTAGTATTTAACACTTTTACTTCCCGCCTCACTCGTCGTGCATCTGGAATACAGCCATCTTGATAGATCCACTCTGCCGCAGCCGCACCCTAACTCCACCCGAACAAGCACCGCCGCCATGAACATCGTTACAACAACTAGAAGGATGCCCATTGGTCGACGTTTGCCTCGCCCAAATCCTACGCCACGCGACTGGCGTGCCGCGGTGATTCAAATGGTCCAGTTTTCATCTCCTATTGTTGAGTTTTCATCTCATAATATGCACTAACAACGAAGCTTATTCTGATTGTCCCTGCCCTTACTATTGCCTGCAGATTAGCACTTCAGATCTGGATACAACAACACAACGGCAGCCAAGAGAGCGAGCAAAGTGGCACATGAACGGGATGCGATTTTGCGTAGGTATTTGACAGATCTATTCCATTTTTCTTTCATATTTCAGCGCTTGTTTATTAGGCCTGGGTAAATAGGGTTAAATTCGTCAGGTGTTTAGGTTTGGGTAATTAAGGGGGCCAATCTCGTCAAGTGTGTTCAGCCGCAACGATTTAATTTGCAGGGGGTAATTAAGGGGCCCAATCTCGTCAAGTGTGTTCAGCCGCAGCGATTTAATTTGCAGTTTGCTAGTCTGCACATCATCTCACGCCGAACTATTTCCTATAATTGTTTTGAGACATTGACTATATATATGTACCTAAATAAATTCAATAGATTGCTTAAAGTGCAAATCTTGCCGGTAATTATGAAAAGTTCATCACATGAGAGTTGACAAGTTTGACAGAGTTTCTCCTTCACTGAATATGATCGGTCCAAGTTACTGATGACATGTTGTTACTTATGAAATAATGTTAGTATAATATTCATCCCAATGGGCAAAACAAAACTAATCATCGGGGTACTTTAACTTTTTTTAACACTGATACCTTGATATGAAGTACGATATCATCCAAAGTTAAGTATAGTCAATCTGCTTGTGTGGGGCTTAAAATAATGTCAACATCTCTAAAAGTTTTTGTGCACATGTGCAACAATGATGAGGAGTATCAAAAGTCAGGATCATGTCTGACGACCGCCTAGCAAGTTAGCATAATATACTTTATTCTAGGACTTGTTCAAACTAACTATTTTTGTTTGATCCTCAGACATTATTTCACTTGTCAAGGTACAATAATATCTCAAAAAAAAGCTAGCACAATTATCGGGAACGAGTGTGTAGATTGATTGCAGGCTATTTTAGACCACACAACCATGTAATAGGTAGTACTACAAATTATCTGGTCACGTCGATGCCATTATAAATAGTACTACAAATAACCTGATCACGTCAATGCCATTATTTCTCTTTTTCCCTTTCATTCGGAAAAGAACTTGGTTGCTTCATATCAGTAGCTAAAGATGGTTTTCAGTTAGTTGTCTGACTGGACGAGGAGTTGTTGCTCACTTTGTCTTGCTCCAGGGATGTGATGGACATTTTATATTCCATGATTGATGGCTAGCCTGTGCCTTCTGAAAATTAGGTAGGACTCTTAAATTCCCTTATCTAGATGCCAACTACAGCATATATAGCTATAAACTCTCTTCATCCCATGAAAAGTGCAATGTTTTTCCTTTATAAGTGGTGATGAATGTTTTTAGTTCCCTAAATATTATAACTTAAAGTATTGTCTGTTGTTCTATCATATAAGATCGCTCAAGTCAGTATTTGTGACTTATGCCACTCTGTTGTTCTGTGTGTTGCAAGGCAAGTTACATTGTGCAGACGATGTTCTTATGTACCTTTGTTTTGATACATTAGGAATGGAGGTTTTCTAGAACGTAGCTGATTGCATGCCAATTTTGAATTTCAGGAAGTTCCTGGTGGTGCTAGGCAGCAGCTTGTTGGCAGCAAGCTGGACAAAATGCTGGTTTGTGCCTCAGCTACAGAGATATTTCCTGGAACAGATCTTTCATTCATGGTTTTTTGCTTCCTTTGTATGTTGTGGCATGGGTTATCGATCTGTAACAGGTTTCTCACTTGTGACATCGTTTGCTGCAGCTGCTTGGAGATGTAACATGTTTCGTGGAAGAAGATGCGGTCCTTTAATCATCCGAGGGATAAGCAGGTGCCAGATGAAAAGAAAGTAAGGGGCCGCAATAAACTGCATAGGCCTCCGGCCTCGCAATGGTCAAATTCCTATTATACATGAGGGTGACAAGTATATGCACACTAAAATTTCCAGAATCCTTTGTTTAACTATTATTTGCATGCATGCATCTCATTAAATTTGTTGCCCTCTATATTTCTCACTGAGGCAAGCAATTCCGCTACGCTCAGTACTCAATTGACGACAAAATGAAGAAAGGATCCATGCTTGGGGTGATTTTAAAGCAATAATACCCTCCTATCATTGAAGGGACTAACAGATCTGGCCAACCATATTCTGTATCATGCAAGCAAGTGGAGCCACTACTCACACTATTAAGGATGATGGACAAACTCCAGCATACCATGTGAAAGCAGAGTTTTGGGTGAGTATATTAATTTGTGTCTGTTGCATTTTTTTGGTCAATTGCTTGCAATCTAGTTTAGCGCTCCATAGCGATGCTTGATGGCGCTGTTTCTTTTTCAGAGCATATATTCAGTGCCTATAGAGCTTGAAGATGAAGCAGACCACCGATTTGAGAAGTATGTGCACACCCCATTCAAGAATATGCTATACCAAGCATGACCTTGATGTTGTCAAGTATACTACTATCGGGGAATCATTAAGAGCCCGAAATCTGAGGAACTTGTGTGTGCCAAATTACTAACTTTTCAACACATGAGATAGATCACAAATAATAACATAGCAGTACAAGCACATAAAATGAGTTCATAACTTCGTTGTTCCTTCTTTTGCTTTGGATACAAAAGGGGACTGGAGATGGATCCTCCCTTCCTTAAGTTTGAAGAGCAATGTGTTTTGTGTAGCATTTTGTGAGGTGGAAGTATATTGGCTTGTATCCAACAGCTGTACCTTGCCTCTTTAGAAATTCTGTACTGGTGAGCATATTGCCACATGACCTTTTATCTGACCTAGCTATTCTGACATTAGTTGCATGTGCATTGCAACTAGGGTAGGATGGTGCTTATTGTTTAAGACATCTAAAATGTAGCTGTGTGCCACAGCAGCAGCGGTGTAGCAATCTGTGCGGGAACACTAGTATTGCAGCAGCAACTTGGTATATGAACAAATTTAATGCTGGTCGTGTTAAATCTATAACCTGTATGTGCGGATGAATGATTGGCTGAGCTGCTATTGTAGTTGATATTGAATGGATAAATGAACTTGTTTAGAAAAGTCATTTGAAATCTAAATCCTATTGTGATGTCTCGTTCAAATCTCATGGTGCAATGGTAACACACGTGTGCGAAACTGAGACCCAGTTTCAAATCACGTTTAGTGCACAAGAATATTAATATATATAAGAAACTTGAGTGGTAAGACACATGAGTGTTTTCCCTATGTGTCATTTTTTACTTTTTTTTCAATTTATAAAGCCTCGTTGCCCTTATGGTAACGTGGGCTAAAAACAATTTTTTAAGAAAAAAATGTATGGGCCAAAAGATCGTACGAGCTGTATATGCATGGATCAAATTTTGTATGTCTAGTCCGACTTGGTCCATTTAAATGCAAATCAATTTAAACAAGATAAGGCCCAGGGACAAACTCATCTCTGTTGCAACCATTAGTTCCTCTACAATGCAATAACTCTATATTGTTGCAATATCACGTTCTGTCTAGCAACGATTTGAGTGTTCGTTGGTATAACCAAGCTTTCTTTTATTTGGAGCAATACCATTGTCATTGCTATATCCAAGACTAGTCGCAACTATTCATATTTGCGTTGCACTATCTAAGACTCATTATCAACAATGTTGATTTTTGTTGCTATAACCAAGATTCCTTTTGCAACAACACCATTTTCGTTGCTTTAACCAGGATTTCTTTTGCAACAACAGCATTTTTGTTGCTATATCTAAGACTCTTTTGCAATGCACCATAGTACTTATCACAACGCCTTATATCGTTGCGATATGGACAATTATTGCAACCACGATGAAGTAGCGTGGCAATAACGTTGTCGCAATTGCAACCAACGTACATTCGTTGCGATATAGCCTACCTTTTGCAATGATCAAAATTGTTTTCACAACGCTACAAAAATGGTGGCAATATGCACCCCTATTGCAACAAAAAACGCTTGTTGTTGCAATAACCCGTATGTATTGCAACTAAAGTCACCCGTGGAAATAAAATAATCGTGGCATCAGGGGAAAAACGCCCACGGCTCTCGTCGCTGCCACCTCCACCAAGGCCGCCACTACGGGGGCGCCCTCCTCCTCCAGTTCGCCCCCCCCCCCCCCCCGGCCCCAGCAGACCTCCCGCCACGGGGGCTCCAACTCTGAGGGCGGCAACACCGGGGGTGGCTCGTCCTGCAGCAGCAGCAACAAGAAGGGGACCAAGAAGAGCAGCAAGGGGGAAAGCAAACCTCGCTCCTCCGGAGGAACCCCCTCCCCCGCGGGATCCCAGCCCCCCCCTCCCCCGGTCGAACGCCGGAGGTGCCGGCTCCATCCCCTGGCCATCCTCCATCCACCCGTGGCCCGGGGCGATCCAGATGTGGCCCGGGCCGCGTCCCGGAATGGCGCCCCCTCTGGCGCCCGTACAACAGTAGCAGGCCATGGTGGCCCAGCAGGCTCCGGCGCAAGCCCTGTTGGCCCACTAGGTCCAAGCCCATGCCATCCAGGCAGCCCAGGCGGAGGCGTACGCCCAGGCGCAGGTGGCGCACTTCCCCTAGACGCCTAAGTACTTCAGTCCCGTCACCTCGCCACCAGGTTTGGAGCAGCAGTCCCTGGCATCGACCTTCAGCACCGTCTCCCTGAACCAGCCACCTTCGACCGACTGGGTTCTTGAATCAGGTGCTACCTCTCACATGACTTCAGATCCTTCCACTCTCACTTCTACTCTAACCATGCGGTATCCCTCATCCATTGTTGTCGGTAACGGTTCTTTGCTCCCCGTTACCTCTACTAGCGCAGTATCCCTTCCGGGTCCCTTTTCTCTTAATAATGTCCTGGTTTCACCTAGCCTTATTAAGAATCTTATTTATGTGCATCACTTTATGTTGGCATTTCTTAATGACGTTACTAGTTCCCTGGCAACGATGCCAGAAATGCTTATTGACCAATTGGTAATCAAACATTTACGAAAGGGGATCCGCAAGCGCACAGATATACCATTGTAGCATTTCACCCATGAGTATTCCCAAGGGTATCGTATTTCCCAAAGGAAGACGTGGTTGGTAAAAGCGTACTATTGCAATCATGAATATAGTGATAGCATGGATAGAATCACGTACCAAGATCAGGGGTAAGGATAATAAGGATATGATATGGCTAGAGTGACACACACTGGGGTTCACCTTTAGGACATCTAGACTATGGAAAGGACTAAGAAATAGCATCTAGGTTCTAATCTAAACACATACATGCACAGGTCACATTAGAGATACAAGTTATACATCATCATGAAATAAACCAAAGCACTCCGGTAAGGGGAGATAACCTCCCTCGCTACTTAAGCACAGCCAGGTTATTACTCATTTCAGAACTCCTACTGGGAACCCGAACGTGGGGGATTTCAGAGGGTCCAACGGGGCTGTCACCACCCGCGGCCTACCCCGGCCAAACCGTGGGGAACACTCGTAATCACTCGTTGATTCCAACCCGAGCCCCATGCTCGCGTTGTTCACAGGACATCGACCGTTCCGGACTATTGAGACTTGGATCGATGCCGCTATTATAAGAATAGCCGGCAAACCTATACCGTGGCTATAATCATGAAGATCATGCAAGACAAGCAACTTTATTCTAATTGAGCTAGAGCAAAGTCTAATACAAAGAGAGGGCACTCATATCTCTACTACCTATGCAAGGGTATAAGACTAATCTAGCATATAAGCTAAGCATATCATGATAGCAAGAACATGAGCACAACTCAATCATATCATAACTAAGACAAACATTGTATGGAAAAGATATATGATCAAAGTAGATTAAAGTCATCCTAGAACTAAGAGATACAATAGCTTATCCAAGATCAAAGGAGACCTAGAACCTGAATAAAGCTACTCTAGCCTACTCCACTAAGCCTAGAGCCTATCGAAGAGAGTGAATTTGCCCCAAGAGTTGTGTGTCTCATTTGGAGACCCCTTCCTCTTATTTATAGGCTCCAAGCAGCAGCATCTTGTTGGCGCTGTTAAATGACACACTTTTACCCATGTTTAACTTCGATAATTGCATGAATTTAATGTCTAAATTATTGATCATACTCTATAATCGGGACATATTCGTATATGCATGTGTTTTTGGAGTATTTTGGTTTATGCAGGATAAATGATAAAATCAAGACGGATTTGGGCTAAATTCGAGACAAGCATAAAGCGAAGGCCGGAAGCCCAAAGATGAAGGCCTACTGGGCTCAAGCGCCCAGGACATGGACTAGAAGCCCACTCGTGCCTAGATCCAGCCCACCAAACTCTAAGATTGCTTAAGGACTAAGCAAATAAAGATAAGATCAAGTTACTTCGAGATGAAGGCAAGTTCAAATGAAAAGTCATCAAGTGATAATTTTATCCCGAAGTAAACGACATCCACGGCCCACATGCATAGAGAGGAACATTCCAGAACCGACCATGAAGCTTAGGGAAAAGTTGAAGCCGAGGTGGCCCAGGAATGGGCCAGGCCGCGCGGCCTAGGCCCCCTCTGGCCGCGCCGCCCAGGCCATTCCCGTGCCCCCTCGCCTTCCCCTTTGACCTTGGGTTTCCCAGGGCTATATATATCTCTCATTTCATTCGGGAGCTATCAATTCATTTTCGTTCGACGCCGAAGGAGCAGAGAAGCTAGAGGGACACCTCTCGGAGAGCTGAGAGTCGTGCTAGTTGTCTAGGGTTTGCCCTAGCCGACGTGGGAACCCTGCGAGGAAGACCATGTCAGAGTTCTGGAGCTAGTTCATCAAGATCAAGGTAGGATCCCGGTTGTGATCATGATGTACATTCAATCATTCATAGTGAAGTATATTTGAGTTTCCGATTGTTCTTAGCGATCAAGTGCCTCTCTCTATGATTTTGCTCGTTCTTGGGTGTGCTTCTTCTAAGATCTATTATCGAGATAGATCGATCAGGATGTTCTTTTAGCCGTGGTGGCTAGGGGTTCAAACCAGATCTACCAAGGATGTTCAACACGTTCGTAGAACGTGCCCTTGTGATTCATCTCGCAGATAGAGAACGTCGTGACAGGACATTACTCGTGTATGGCGATGATCCTCGGGAGTTTGACCGGAGGCTATGATTTAAAGATGCTTTCATGAGATTCTCATCTTGCTTGCTTCACTACTTTGCTCAGAACTACAGCGTTTGCATGATCTAGGCGATCTAGATTGGTTATCTCTATGCTTTCTCTTGCTACCTCTGACGTTCTTCAGATTGATCTTGAGTAGATTAGATTGATTCAAGTCTAAAGTGTTTCTTTGCTAGTTAGATTGGATCTTGTGTCTTTAGTTCCATGGATTGATAAACCTTGGGGGAATACGCTCTTGAGGGAAGAGCTACAATGATCCGTGCACTTGCGGTGGATCTTGGCATGCGTTTGCGCTGCCAACAAGCTTTTCTAGCGCCGTTGCCGGGGAACTAACGATCAAGTTCTAATTTAGCAATGCAATCGTAAATATTTTCTGACTTTTTCTTTAGATTAGATCTGTTTCAACTCTTTTCTCTAGATTAGATTTGTTTTTGATTTTTCAATCTTTTAGATTAGATCTGTTCTAACTCTCTTAAAAATTCATCCATAGATTCATCTGACTTAGTTCACAAAAACTTATTTTTAGATCATGTATATACTTTCTTTTCACTAACCGCTAACAGGAGATGGACGGCTACCTCTCCAACAAACCGAAAAATTTTGTGGATGATCCAGAATAACTTTACAGGCAAAGGAGACGCGAAGCACGACTGAAGAAACTGGAGTTGGGAGATTCAAGCAAGACAGAGGAATCATCCTCAGGAGAAACTCCATCGACAACACCAAAGGGAGAAGAATCCAAAGACAAGATGGGAGAAGAACCACAACCGGAGCGTACTATTGGGGAGTTGCTCATCCCGAGCATCGTCGATCTGCCCCTCATGAACCTCAACAACATTGCAAGACCGTTCGAGATCAAGATCCCAACGCTGAGGATGGTGCAAAACTCGTCGTTCACTGGTAAAGAAGATGCTAATCTTCATATTCAAGCTTTCAAGCAGCTATGCCTCGCTTTCGACATGGAGAGGGTGACTCAAGATCAGATGAGAGCAAGGCTCTTCCCGTTCTCTTTGGAGGGGAAAGCTCTGCAGTGGTTCTACTCGCTATCACCAGACATAGTGCAGAACTGGGATCATCTGATGACAGCCTTCTTAAAGGAGTATTACTCGCCAGGCAAGACCCAGAATTTGCGCAACAAGATTCTCAACTTCACGCAATACCCAATGGAGACGATCGCAGAAGCTTATGATCGCTTCAACGACTATGTCCGGGCTGTGCCTCATCACAAGCTCCAAAAAGAAGACCTCGTTCAGAAGTTCTATCAAGGCCTGCAGCCAATGTCAAGAATCATCATCGACGCATCCGCTGGAGGTTCGATGATTGATCTCACCTAGTGCGTGGGCAGCAACTGGGCGCCTAGTTCCAGCCCCGCAGACTGGGAATGCAAAAAGTGTGTTGCAAGTGGATCGTGAACAACTGCTCGAAGGAAAGATCGATTCTCTCATGAGAAAGTTCGAGAAGATGGAGATGGAGAAGAAAGAAGCTCAAGGTTTGAAGGCAGCCGAAGCTAGATCAACATGTGAAGAGTGCGGCGAGTACAGCCACGCCCAGAAGAATTGTCCAGAGGAAGCTAAAGTGCTCGACTACATCAAGAAAGGAGATTGGTACCCCCAGTCTAACTTCCGCTATGGACAAGGTAGGCCTCAATTCAATGCAAGCTCTTCTATTGAGAAAGCAGTGCCTCTTCGCATTCAATTGAAGGAGTTCATGGAAGAGCAAGGCAAGGTGAATATGGCTACCGCAAACAAATTCAAGGCTATGGACAAGGTATTAGAAAGCATGGACGCAAAAGTTGCAGAGGTCGGAAGCTCGAACCACCAAGTGATCAACATGATGAAAATGATAGAAACACATATGACCCAGCTTGCCGGACGCCTATCAAGCAATGAAAGAAGATTGCCAGGTAAGCCCATACTCCCAGAGACAGCCAAAGCTATCTAGACTCACTCGGGAAAGGAAACAGTGGATCCGGAATCTCCAGCCGGAGCAAGGAAGCCTAAGCCAACCGCCGAGGCGGAGATGACCACGAAGGAGAAGAAAAAGGCATCAGCTCAGGCGCCTGAGGTTGAGACGCTCGAGCCAGAGTTTGATATGGTTGGGAGCGACACGAGGGTCTTACCGAAGAAGGGACACTTCCGCAAAGGTAAAATTGATGAAATCTTTGAGAAATTTGTTGAGGTGGTGCAGCAGGTTGACCACCAATATGCCGCTCTTGGATGCTCTACAAGTTCCTACCTACTCTCGCTACTTCAAAGATATACTTTGCTCGCAAGTATGAGATAACACCGACAACTTCAGACTACATCAAGCTGACAGAGGAGTGCAGCGCATCCATTGCTGAGAGGACTACTGAGAAGAAGAGGGACCCGGGATGTCCAACCATCCCGTGTACCATCGGTGCGCTCATATTTGAAAAAGCACTATGTGATCTTGGCGCAAGCGTGAGCGTCATGCCGAAGGCCGTGTTCGAGAAGCTATGTCTGCTAGAGCTGGAACCGACAGCCATGTGTCTCGAGCTTGTAGACAACTCAGTTCGCTACCTTCGAAGGGATTGCTGAAGACGTGCCCGTGATGATCGGGAATCACTTAGTCCCTGTGGACTTTGTGATACTCGACATGGGAAAAGGAGCCAAGGCGCCACTCATCCTTGGGAGGCTGTTCTTGATGACCACTGGAGCAAACATCGACGTTGGCAAGGGAGAGATCATGTTCGACATCAATGGCGTGAAGAGCACGTACAAGTTTCGTCCACGAGTTGAGGTATGCAACATGATTAATGTTAAATATGTTTCGCCTCATCGCCGTCCCGCCAAGGAGGAACCAAACAAGGAATCGAGGGAGGTGAAAGAAGTCGTCGCATCCGTCAAGACCAAGGAAGAATGTCAGCCTGTGTAGACCAAAACGATGATGAAGCCAAAGAATAAGCCTGCACCAAAGCCAAAGATCGTGTAGAAGTGGGTACCCAAGGCTGCAGCACCATCACCGAGTGCTGGCCAAAAGTGAAGAGAAGATGAAGAGTCTAGCTATAGACTATAAACGAAGCGCTTTGCCGGAGGCAACCCGTTCGTCAAGTCAAGAATAAAACTACTGGGAGGACAACCATGAATAATAAGCTACTAGGAGGACAACCCTGAATAAAAGTAAGTTAGTTGCAGAATTTTTACTACGCAAGACATTAAATATTTGAACGGTTTTCAGTTAAACATTCGAGATTTTATTTGCTAAGAAAAAACAATGATCTGAGCCTTCCCATGATTTATTTGTTTCTTTTGAAGAAACTAGAACCAAAATCCTGAAAACCCATTGTAAGTCTGTCCTTTCCATGACGAATTTTATGTAAAATTTTCTTGTTCTCATGAAAACCATACGACTAGGGCCACGCGTTTGTTCTAATTGTTTCATTCCATCGCTCGCATGTAGGCTCTAACGTAAACTTTAAGGTGAAAAATTCAGATTTTTGGTCATTTTGACATGAAAAATTAACCGGTTTCTCTAGATTTAGAATTTTTCTGAGCCCAATTTTATTTTGTTCATTCAAAATTCTCTCTCTTATTTATCCAAAATTAGAACCTAAACCCAAGTTCACACAGTTGAAATCGAAACCGTTCTCTTTCAATTCATGAAAAAGAGCGATACCGGTGCAACCAAAATCAATGTAGTCGGAAACTTTCTCGACTTACAAATGTTTTGATGCTTCAAAATTCAAATATTTATTTAAACTCATTGCTAGCTCTGAGTCAATTTTGAATTTTTGAAATTTGGAGGAAGGTTAAGCATCTAAGCATGTTTTGAAGGGTTTATGAGTTGATTAATATCTAATGGCTTGATTTGAGTTCACGGGAAAGATTTTCTACTTCCACCACCACCACATGCAAGATCAAACAAAAGAGGGAACACCCATGCATGCAAAGCACCAAGATATGGCAGAACTGGTGGCCTCATGTGGTGTATAATTGATGCCAAGACATGGAGGTGACTCAAACGAGTAAATCATGAGCAAGTTGACAACATCTTCAATCAAAAGGAGTGGTTCATGTTGGGATAAAACACCGTCTAGCCCGAAGACTAGCCAACAGTTGAAGGACTCGAACAACACAATGAACTCAAAGAACACTTCATTACTCAAAGTCCCTTTCTATTTCTCAAAAGTCGATCCCCTTTTCAGTACAACAGCCTTCCTTTTATAGGGCGGGCACTTTACAACTTTCTGGGGGATACCCCTTCACCTGCTACATTCCCAGAAAATTCCTGGGTGCTAAAGGTCATTTCCCTTTACTGTACAGCTATTACTTTACACGTCATCGCTCGCCAACTCTGGAACCTTTACGCTCTTTACAAATCGCTCGCGTGCCAAGGCTAAAGCGCAAACTCACGCTCTGAAGTGTCTACGCTCACTTCGGGATGTTATTTGCTTCCTTCGGCTCGACCGCATGCGAAGTCTTGCATCCTCTTCGCGACCGCTCCTTGGATCATTTCCTTCTAACCCGTCACCGGCATCCGCACCAGAATCGCGAAGTGTTCGCGAACACTCCGCGAACCCCTGCATTTCTTCATATATCGCGATCCAAAACCATACAAAGTATGAAAATAGTACATTAACGAAGTAACAAAAGAAAGTTCTCAAGACGACGCGAGGGGGGGGGGGGGGGTTGCTTGTGGGACTTCATTCCCCAACAGTTCACAAGCAATGGACGGTGCAAACAGTGGGAACACAAGGACATGGGCTAATGATCAAGACAAGAACATGTGGGAAAAATTTGGAGAGGAGTGGAGGCAGCAGCACGCCTGGCCGGTCGGCCAAAGGGCCCCCTGGCCACGCGGCTGCCCCCCTACAAAGGCCACCTCGGGTTCCCCTTTCACAGGTAAGTCTTCCACCTTGTTCTTGTTCTACATTCTTGAGTTCATACTTGTTCAACACCAGAAACTCCCTAGAAAAATTCGAGATCAATAAGTTGCTTGAAAATCCACCAAAAATCATTGTTTTCTCCAACTCTTTGCCCTTGTTCTTCCACCGGACAGCAACCCCGGTGTAGTGATTTTAGTTGACTGCAGCCATGTGGAAGAAAGTTCTCCCTTTCCCCAAGAGGAAAACAAAGTCGTCGACATCTGACGCACCTTCCGGAAGCTCATCAAGAAGGCACTCGGTTTCCGGGTCGCCTCATCCTATTGAAGAAGACATCGTCGAGCCAAGAAGAGACACGCTGCTACTTGGTGGCATGCATGACCCGAGGAGTGCCTCTGTGTGCTTCACGAGGCCCCTTTTGCAAGGCAGCGCACCACCATTTCCACCTCGTCGCACCAGACGCTCAACTATGCCACCGCCGTACGAACCGAGGGTGACACCCTTCGGGTTCACCATCTATTCTGAAGCGGAGGAGTTGAAGCTCAACAACCTGAAGGAGAGACTCATGGAAAATTCAACTTTCCATAACGACATGCTAATGAAGCTGGGTTTCTACTCCGACATCTACAAGTTGCTGCAAAACATCGGCTGGACAAAGTTTGCAATGGAGGAATCGGTGAATCACAGGACTGATATTGCACTAGAGATGTTAGTCACCATTAAGTCTGAAATGAGGACGGTAAATGATCAAGGAAAAGAAGCAATGTTTCTCTCATTCTGCATCAAGGATGAGAGAAGATATATTTCATATGCCAGTGTGACTGGACTGCTATTAAATGACACAATTTTACCCCTGTTTAACTTCGATAATTGCATGAATTTAATGTCTAAACTATTGATCATACTCTATAATCGGGACATATTTGTATATGCATGTGTTTTTGGAGTATTTTGGTTTATGCAGGATAAATGATAAAATCAAGACGGATTTGGGCTAAATTCGAGACAAGCATAAAGCGAAGGCCGGAAGCCCAAAGATGAAGGCCTACTGGGCCCAGGCGCCCAGGACACGGACTAGAAGCCCACTCATGCCCACATCCAGCCCACCAAACTCCAAGATTGCTTAAGAACTAAGCAAATGAAGATAAGATCAAGTTACTTCAAGAAGAAGGCAAGTTCAAATGGAAAGTCATCAATAGATAATTTTATCCCGAAGTAAACGACGTCCAGGGCCCACATGCATAGAGAGGAACATTCCAGAACCGACCATGAAGCTTGGGGAAAAAGTTGAAGCCTAGGCGGCCTAGGAATGGGCCAGGCCGCGCGGCCCAGGCCCCCTCTGGCCGCGCCGCCCAGGCCATTCTCGTGGCCCCTCGCCTTCCCCTTTGACCTTGGGTTTCCCAGGGCTATATATATCTCTCATTTCATTGGGAGCTATTAATTCATTTTCGTTCGACGCTGAAGGAGAAAAGAAGCTAGAGGGACACCTCTCGAAGAGCTGAGGGTCGTGCTAGTTGTCTAGGGTTTGCCCTAGCCGACGTGGGAACCCTGCGAGGAAGACCACGTCGGAGTTCTGGAGCTAGTTCATCAAGATCAAGGTAGGATCCCGGTTGTGATCATGATGTACATTCAATCATTCATAGTGAAGTATATTTGAGTTTCTGATTGTTCTTAGCGATCAAGTGCCTCTCTCTATGATTTTGCTAGTTCTTGGGTTTGCTTCTTCTAAGATCTATTATCGAGATAGATCGATCAGGATGTTCTTTTAGCCGTGGTGGCGAGGGGTTCAAACCGGATCTACCAACGATGTTCAACACGTTCGTAGAACGTGCCCTGGTGATTCATCTCGCAGATAGAGAGCGTCGTGACAGGGCGTTACTTGTGTATGGCGATGATCCTCGGGAGATTGACCGGAGGCTATGATTTATAGATGCTTTCAATGAGATTCTCATCTTGCTTGCTTCATTACTTTGCTTAGAACTACAGCGTTTGCATGACCTAGGCGATCTAGATTGGTTATCTCTATGCTTTGTCTTACTACCTCTGACGTTCTTCAGATTGATCTTTAGTAGATTAGATTGATTCAAGTCTAAAGTGTTTCTTTGCTAGTTAGATTGGATCTTGTGTCTTTAGTTCCACGGATTGATAAAACTTGGGGGAATACCCTCTTGAGGGAAGAGCTACAATGATCCGTGCGCTTGCAGTGGATCTTGGCGTGCGTTTGCGCCGCCAACACATCTCGAGCAAATATTCCTTGGAGCACCTCAGAACGGACCTTAGGAGAGCACCAGGAGCTGACACATGGAAGCAGCAGATGAGAGGAGCCAATGGCGGTTCGGCCGATCCAGCCATGGCCTCCCTCGGATTGTGCTTCTTCAAGGTGACTGACAAGTGGTTCCCAAGTGTTGTCTGCACGTGTGTACACTGAGTTGAGTCAGTTTGGTCCCCGGTGGGCCCCTCAATCCATGTGATGCACACGTGGCGGCGTCTGATTCGTCGAGAGGGTGTCACTTGGATCCATGAGGTGGATTCTCCTTCATATCCCTTTTATTTATGCAACAAAACACCTACAACTAAATATGCTCCAAGGAAATGTGGAACTACATTATTCGAAGGGAATTATGCGTTTTAGCATTGCAAATCCTTCGCTTTAGTAGAGAATGTTGGCGGTTATTTTAGTACTTAACAGCCGCCATCTGATAACAATGTTTCTGTCGAGTTTGACCCTGCTGTTTGTTCTGTGAAGGATCTGGCGTCTCAGAGAACCATCATCAGGTGCAATAGTATTGGGCCCATTTATTCCCTGTGCCTACCCACCGTCGCTGCTGCTCTCATCGCCGGCCCCTTGCCTCCATGGCACTACCGTCTTGGTTACCCCGGTCATGAAGTCATGTCTAAGCTATCCTCTGTCATACGTTCATGTAGTAAAGAACTTAGCAATACTCTTTGTCATTCTTGCCAGCTTGGCCGCCACACTAGGTCCCCATTTTATTCATCCACTTCATGACCATCTAATACATTTGATCTTCTTCACTGTGACCTTTGGACCTCGCCTGTCGCTAGCATCTCTGGTTACATGTATTATCTAGTCATTCTTGACGATTGCTCGCATCACTTATGGACCTTCCCGTTCGCCTTAAATCTGACACCTTTTCGACTATTGATAACTTCTTTGCTTATGTGACCACCCAGTATGGCGCCACAGTAAAGACAGTTCAGTGCGACAACGGCCAAGAATTTGATAATTCCAGCGCCCACACGTTCTTCCTCACGCACGGCACTCACCTACGAATGTCTTGCCCCTACACCTCCTCCCAGAATGGTAAAGCTGAGCGTATAATTCGTTCCACAAACAACATTATTCGCTCCCTCCTGTTCCAGGCCAACATGCCGTCGTCATATTGGGTCGAGGCTCTCAGCACCGTCACGAGCTTGCTCAACATACTCCCGACCAAAACCTTGGGGTTCGTCACGCCACACTTCGCCCTTCACGGGGTGCTACCGTCCTACGATCACCTTCGTGTTTTTGGTTGCGCTTGTTATCCAAACTTAGCTGCCACTGCTGCTCACAAGCTTGCGCCTTGCTCCGCTCTTTGTGTCTTTCTTGGCTACTCTATGCATCATAAGGGATACGGCTGCCTTGACCGTTCTTCTAACAAAGTCATCTTCTCTCGTCACGTCTCCTTTGACGAGACATAGTTTCCCTTTGCCGAGACATCACGTTCCCCATGCGTAGCGGATTTTGAGTTCATGGATGATCATGTGACTAATGTGCCGGTTCCGTTTGGACCGTCATAGCTTACTTCTTCTACAGGACCTCCTGGTGGTACTCGCACGCAGCCACACGTGGCCCTCGACGCCCCCGCCGTGCCCGTGCAGCGGCACTCGACGTCGCCACGCCGGCCCCCTCAAGTCGGGCCGGCCCTCCTCTCGGTTCCCGCCACTGACTCTGTCGCCAGCCAGCCGGGCCGGGCTTCCGCCTGGCTTCCCATCGATGGGTGGATCCCCAGCTAGCCGAGTGGGACCGTCATCGAGCCTCTCGACGCCCCCGAGGGCGTCACTAACCAGCTCCTGGCAGCAACAGCTGCCTCGGGCCGGCCCCTCTCCGACCGTCGCTCTTCATCGACCGCTCTCCGCGTTCCCGAACGTCGCCTCCCAGCGTCGGTCGACCCTCCTCGACAGCCAACACCGCCAGCACCTCATGCTGGTTCACCCAAGGGTGTTGTCCCTGCGACCGCGCCCGTGGTCAACCAGCATGGCATGACCACCAGGGCGAAGAACGGCTTTCGCCTACCTGCGGTCCACCACACCGCTCCGCTGTCACCGATACTGAAGACCTTTCATAGCGCTCTGGCCGATCCTAATTGGCGAGGAGCTACGGTGGAAGAATATGACGCCCTGCTGATGAATGAGACCTGGACTCTCATTCCTCGGCCCTCCCGCACCAACATCGTCACCGGCAAATGGATCTTCCAGCACAAATTCCATGCAGACGGCACTCTGGAGATGTACAAGGTGCACTGGGTCCTTTGTGGCTGCAGCCAGCGTCCCGGCATGGATTTCGATGAGACCTTTAGCCTGGTTGTCAAACCGGCCACCGTTCGGACGGTGCTGTCGCTCGCGCTCTCTCGTGCGTGGCCTATTCACCAGCTGGACTGTGAAGAACGCCTTTCTTCATGGCACGCTCTCCGAGACGGTATACTGCGTACAACCCTCCAGTTTCGAGGACACTGCTCACCCTGACTTCGTCTGCCGCCTGAACAAGTCACTCTACGGCTGGTTTGTTGCATACCTCTTGTCGTTGGGTTTCGTGGTGGCCAAGACCGACACTTCGCTGTTCATCTTCCATCGGGGCACCGACGTGGTCTATTTGCTCCTATACGTCAACGACATCGTCCTCACAACTTCTTCTGCCAGCTTCCTGCAGCGCACCATTGCTGCACTTAGTCTGAGTTTGCCATGAAGGACTTGGGTCAGCTCCATCACTTCCTGGGGATGCATGTTAGCGTCGTGGCGCCGGGTTGCTTCTTTCCCAGCGTCAGTACATGCTGGAGATACTAGACCGTGCAGGGATGGCTAAGTGCAAGCCCTCCTCTACTCCCGTGAACATGAACGGCAAGCTGCCTGTAGATGGAGCACCTATTCAGGATCCCACCGACTATCGGAGCATTGACGGTGCACTTCAGTGGCTGACGTTCACTCGTCCTGACCTGTCCTTCATAGTTCAGCAAGTGTGCCTCTACATGCACGACCCATGGGAGCCTCACCTTGCCGCCTTGAAGCAGATCCTCCGCTATGTGCGCGGCACCTTGGATCTCGGCCTTGTCATCCAGCCTTCCTCCAGCAGTGACCTGATTGTCTACACGGATGCATATTGGGCTGGCTGTCCCAACATACGGCGTTCCACATCTTGGTACACTGTCTTCCTCGGGGACAACTTGGTTTCATGGTCTTCGAAGCAGCAGAATACAGTCTCCCGGTCCAGTGCAGAAGCTGAGTATCGCGTCGTGGCCAACGGTGTGGCCGAAGCAACCTGGCTTCGATAGCTTCTCCTCGTGTTGCACGCTCCACCTCACCGAGCCATGCTGGTCTATTGCGACAACATTAGCGCGGTCTACATGTCCTCCAATCCAGTTCAGCACCAGTGCAGCAAACATATTGAGATTAATCTCCACTTTGTTCGGGAGCGCGTTGCCATTGGTGATGTCCACGTCGTCCACGTTCCGACGTCTGCTCAGTACATCGACAGCTTCACCAAGGGATTGCCTTCAGATCTTTTTCAGGAGTTTAAGTCCAGTCTTAACGTCCAAGGCATCAACGTTCAGACTGCGGAGGCGTGTTAGTGAGATGGTTAGGGTTATGGTTTAGGGGCCCATTCGGCCCAGTGTGGCTAGCGCCCAAGCCTTCCTGGCTGGGGCGCCGCCCCCTTTGATAGGTTTGGCGGCAGGGTTCTCTCCTCGGGTTGCCTGCCCATATATGTACATGTATCGTACCCCCTATCAATCAATTGCATTGCTTACACAAACATATCATAGTCCGGGTCTTATTTGGGAGATTATATATAACAACCAAACAATAGAGTTGTCACACCCTGAAATTGTTGGATTTCACGATGTGATTGGGAAGAATAATTAAACAATGGATTTCTCATAATTTTAAAACTTTTCCAACATTTATTTGTTTTACATGGAATTTAGCATAGAAAAAACAATTGATTGTTCTTTCAAAATTTAATTAGTTTGTTATGTGTGTTGCATTCATGCTGATGCATTTCGGTGTTTCATGAGTGTAGAGCTTATAAAATGTGTTTATGCGACGTTTAGGTTCTTCTGATAATTTTCTGGACAGTTCTGGAATTTAATTCTCCTTTTTCTAGAGGTCTTTCTATTTATTAGAAGTCTCTATAATCCATTTCTTGAGCTCTAGAGATTTTGTTTGGACTCATCTTGTCCCAATCTACCTCTGGAATTTTTCTAAAATGTTTGGGATTTTCTGAGTATTTTTCGTGCTTTAAAAACAATATATAGCTTTGTTTGGATTTGTTTTTGTATTGAAAAATATTTTCAGAAATAATAAACCAAAACCCTAACCCTAACGGATTAGGCCGGATCCCACAGACCCGACCCGACACGCTTCGGCCGCCCCGGCCTGTTTTGGCCCAGCAGCCGCCGCCGCCGGCCGGCCTTCCTCGGACCCGCGCCCGGCCAACCTCGTGGCCCGCGCCGCGCCTTTATAAAAGGGGTAGGAGCCCTAGCCGCACCCTCCTGCTGCCCCGCCGCCGCCGCGCCCCTTCTGCCTCAGCAGCGTCGCCGCCTAAAACACCCGCCGGTCGAGCCGAGCGCCGCCGGCCATCGTGCCCGATTCACTGCGCCTAATGGCCGTCGGGCGAAGCCGTCGCCTCCAGGACGTCCACCGCGCCGAGCTGTGTCCCCTTAGCCCGACCTCGACGCCCTGCCGTCGCCTGAGGAGCTCCACCGTGTGAAGCCCGAGCCCGCCGCCGTCCACCGGCCACCGCTCCGATTTCCCGCCGCCTCCCTCGACCGCTGGGCGAGCCGCCACCACCACGAGCTTCACGAGGCCGAGCCGCACCCCCCACGCCAGTTCTCGTTGCCGCCTCATCGTTGGAGCGCCGCCACCCAAGGAGCCCGAGCTGCTGCCGCCGTTCGCCGCCACACCTCCGATTCACGCCGCCTCCGTCCGTCCACGCCGTTGGTAAGCACATCCCCGTGACCCTCTCGACCTCCTCCTCCAATCCCGCGCCTCGAGCGAGCCCATCCCCGCCTGGAATGCCGGCGATTTTGGCCGCCAGGGCCGCCGGCCGTGCTCAATGAGAGGAGGAAGAAGACCCCCTGTAGTTTTGCGATCTAGCCCCTGGGGAAGTATGTATTTCTATAAGAACTTGTGTGTCTTGGTAGAACTACAGAAAACCACCTGGATAGATTAGATCCTTTAAATCTAGCCCGGGCTGTGGGGACCCCTTATCCAGAGGTTCCCTGATTACCTGTATCAGGTCCTGGATCGGCCGCTGATACAGATCTTATCACAGATTAGTATCAGAAGAGGTAAATAACGTATATTTTAAATAGATTTAACACCGTTTTTAACTAGCGGGGAGCGGGCAGGCACATCATTCCTCCACCGGAATGGGCTACAGCACCTTATCGCCCTGAAGGCCTAAACCTGTAAGACAATGAAAGCAAGGGTGAGTATTCTAAAAGAATACCCAGCAAATCCCACAAATTCAATAATATATATGAATTAAATAAAATATAAAGGTCCGTCCTGGAGGGGTACTTCCTCCCTGCCAGTCCCGATGTACAATCCCGAACCTGACCAACGGTACCTTCGCCGTCTCAGGTTCCCCGTACAGAAACAGTAAAAACTAATCATCGGGGGCTTTGACTAAGTGTACTCTTGCCGGAGTCGCGGCTATCCAGATAGATTCTACACTCTGCAGAGGTCGTACTTATCCACCCCGCATTCGGTCAGCCCGTACCGTGTACCTCGGCGGTACCGACCTACGAGACTCGTACCCACCGGTGACCATCGCTGGTCAGCATTCCCTAGGTCCAGCCACGTGCATACTGGGGGCTAAGCAGGGGGCTACTAATCATCCGCCTCGCGGATATCAACCCAAGATTTCTGATGAGCTCATCGGGCCTCTGGCCCACAGGGTCTCTGACCCTGTATCCTAGTCAACCCGTGCCGCCCAGTCCCAGCCCTCTGTCTGGGGCTGTCTCCAGTATACCCGTTTCCCGACTTGGCGCGTACTCGACCTGGCACCAGGCGCTACCCAGTTCGCCGGTCAGCACTCTGCGCCAATCATACGGGTCCTTGGGATGGATTACTAGGTTCAGCTGGTGGGGTGTGAATCAAGGCCTCACATAAATAGGCATTCCCGAAGGCTATGCCTTTTTGGCATGCGAGGTTGTACTGGGCACTAGAAAGACTCTCCCGTGAACCGGTCCTTAGCTGGGATCAAAGTGGCTCTTAGGATAGAATCCCCTTCCTTGTAATCTTCCTTCCACTCCCAATCTTAAAGCATCCTATACTACAGCGATGCTGGGCATACCCTTAGGTCATGCCCCCCGTAGCTTATGCTGCACATAATGTAAAGTTTAGTGAAGGGGGTGATATTATTGGTGAGACTTGCCTTCATTGTCGTCCTTAGGCGTTCCTTATGCGGGCGTACTCCGTAGGTTCACCGGGCTAGGCTTCGGAAGCTTCGGCGTCTTGTCGGGCCCGGTCAAGCTATCGATAAAACACATAAAATAACAATCAGTATAACAGTACATCAATCAAATCGTAAAAGGGAAAGGAATGGAAAAAGGCGGGGATTCGAAGGATTCTTTTAAAGGCCGGGGGTTGGATTAGTAACCCATTAATTATATAAAATAACTAATGGATTAAAGGATGGGAATAAGAGAATTATTAAATAATTCCCTGGACGGTGGCTGTAAGATGATTATCAGTATTTCGGGATTTATATGGATTTTTAAGGAATAAACCCCGAATGACCGATATGGATCTCTAGAAAGTCCTTATTCAACTTTCGGCAGTATGACGGCCGGGATTTCATCGAGGTCTAGGGGTGTATGGACGGCCGGCATGACGGCTAGGGTTTTGAGGGGGTTTGGGTTTCATGCGGGCGGCGTAACGGTGGGGTTTTGGGCTTTAAAATGGCTAGACTGGGCTTAGGATATAAATATTAGGGAAGTAAGCATATGGAAATGCTTAGAATAATCCCTAACATTTATGGGAATTTTCTAGGGATTTATCGGGCTAAGATGTGGAAAGGGAAATTTTCTGGGTACACTGATGGGGAATTTTTGGAAGTGAGGAAGGGCTCTAAATAACCCTTTGTGTACACTTACTCGGGTGCGCGTAGCAATTTCCGGGCGGCTGACGCAGCAGGTGGGGTCTGCCAGCGGCACTGTTCCGTGGACAGGAACCGTGGGCCGGTGGACCGCGGCATCCCCCGCTCGGGGTTCACGTGCACCGGGTCTACGCGGGGTCCGGGCAGCGGAAGGCCGTGGGCCGGCTGTGGACCGGCGCGTAGCCAGGTCTCCGGTCCTTGTGGACCGGGATCATGCGGCTGGGAAGGGGCCGGGCCCGCCTGTCAGCGGGTGGCGGCGAGGGGCAAGACGACCCAGAGGAGGTCGTCTTCCACCTCTGGCCTGGCCGCCATGGACAGGGGGCGGGGAAGCTCGGGCTCCGCCCGGTCTTAGGGCTCCGGCCACCGCGGCCTGTGGGGAGGCCACGGGCGCGGAGAGGATGACGGGGGCAACTCATTCTGGCACTAATTTAGGAGACGAGGCGAGCGAAGGAGGGGCGGCCATGGAAGATGGGGAAGATCTTGAGGACCCGGTGTGTCCGAGGACCGGTGGATGGTCGCTTCCTGGTGTGATGAGTGATTGACAACGTGGTGTGGATTGACGTTTCCCTTGGCTCAAGTATTGCAGGTGTAGAATACGGCTTGGTTGCATTGGTGTAGGTGAAGAACAGGTGCGAAAGGTCTTAGCCATGGCGGCCTCCAAGGAGCGGAGAGACAAGTAGGCTTGGTTCGAGGGACCCGGTGGCCGGTGGATCAAGTGCGGTTCACATGCTGGCAAGAATGAGCAAGGGGACGTGGTTTTGGTGCGAGGTAGCGGCTCACAACCGAAGCTCGTACGCGGACGAGAAGCCGGTGCAAGGTGGCGGCTAACAACCGAAGTTTGCGTGCGGGGTTTGATGAATTGGCCACAAAATCTTCGGTGGACGGTTTCCCTTGGTTTGGGCCTAAAAACCAAGGACCGAGGACTTGACGTGGCGAAGATGGGCCAATTGGCTGTGGCATCAGCCAGGGGCGGTTTAACCGCCTCCCTCTGGGCCGGCCAAAAACTCGGCGTCGAGGAGCTTCGATCCGGAGGACACGCGGCGTGACCGCAAGGCTTGCGTCGGAGGGAAGCTAGCTTGCAGTGGAAGGTGCCCGAGCCGGAAAATATCTGAGAACAAGATGTCAAATTTGCCCCTGAGGGGTATGTATCACATAGGGGTAGTTTAGTCTTTAGAGCACCACCACTTGGACTACTAATAGCCCCTTCCAGGGCTGGTATCTCTTTGGTTATCTCTCTAGTTATCTCTTTAGTTTTTCTTTTGAACTAGTTTTCCCTTCATCCCCTCCACCTAGAACTACTTCGAATCTTTCTTAGTTTTGTATAGGTGAATTCATGGTTATGTGATGGAGTTTGTGCTGCTCATCTTTGTGCCATGATTTGATTTCACGAGCTCCTTCTTCCTTTTCTATTTTCGTGGGTATTTTCGGAGCTATTTTTGGGGGATTTTCATTCTTCTCTTTCTAGGGCGTTTTCTCTTGGATTTCTTTAGGGGATTGACATATGAGTGCCTTGTGCCTCTTTTGCTGGTGATTCTTTGCCCCCAAGCGCCGAGAATCGCTTTGGATTTGAGATTTTCGGGATGAACTCGAGGTCATGGTGTTCATCACGAGATCTGAGATTCTGGGAGTTGTACTGAGTTAGAGGCCGAGATCTTTTGGGAAAACACTCCACTGGAGGTCTAGATCATCTGACCAAAATCTCGCCTCAAGAGCTCAAGCGGTTTGGGAGATCCACTTCTAGTTTGACTTTTTCCCGAGCCTCCCAGGCCTGGGCATTTTAACCGCCCCCCTGACCCGGTTTAACCGCCCCCCTGGGTGTGTTGGATCGAGTCCTGTTTCGGGTCGTTTTGTGTTCCTTTCGATCGATTCGAGTTCCGCTGCGTGTTTCTTGTTCCTAGGGTCAGTAGCTTGACAGTGGCTACGTGATCTTGGCAAGATTGCTCTCGGAGGTTTCGGAGTTGATTTGGGAGAATAGCCGGATTGGTTGGAAAGAATTTTTATCGGCTCCCATTCACTCCCCCCCTCTCTGGTCGCCGTTTTGGTCCTTCAATTGGTATCGGAGCCGGTTACGGGTCTTTGCGACTCTAACCAGTCTAAGATCCAAAGATGGTGTACCAAGATCGGGGTTCCGGGCCTCCGCACTTCGATGGGAAGAACTACCCGAACTGGGTCGCGCGTATGGGCGCTTTCTTGCGAGGCAACGGAAAGTTGCTGTGGGATGTGACGAAAGATGAAAACTATGTCAATCCTACCAACTTAGATGCCCAGGATGCAAAGGATAAATTTGAGGCGAATGCTAGAGCTGTTGACTACTTGTTCCGTGCTTTGTCTGCCGAGGAGTTTGAGCGTGTTTTGGGCGAGGACCTAGCTAGCCAGATCTGGCAGAAGCTCAAGGTAGCCCACGGTGGTGATAGCCATGTCAAGGCTAGGCTTTTCTCGATGTATAGGAGAGAATACGAGAATTTCGCTCATTTGCCTGGAGAGTCGGTTGATGCTTTGTTTCAGCGTTTCACTTCTATTATCAACAACATGAAAGCCAACATTACCGTACTCCCATACTCGGATCATGACCGAGCTATCAAGCTCCTGCAAGCACTTGATAGATCCGTGTGGGGTGCCAAGGTTGAGGCGATCATGGAGTCGGCAAACTATGAAACTTTGTCTGTTGATGAGCTTTTCTCGAAGTTGAAGTCTTCTGAAGTTGACAGACAGCTGCTTGCCAAGGCTAAGAGTCGGACTGATCCCCATAGTCTGGCTCTAGTCGGTGGCTCTGGATATGGACATGCTAACTCTCCCAGACACTTTGCTTTGTCTTCTCTTGTGTCTCTTCCAGATGAAGAATATGAGGTGCTGAGCGAGGAGGATCTCGCGTTGCTCATGAGGAGGTTCGAGCGGATGTACCAGAGCCGGAAGGGTTCGAGGCATGCCGGGAGTACGTGCTACAGATGCGGGAAGATGGGACACTTCATCGCCGAGTGCCCCGAGGAGATCAAGAACGACTACAACCGCAAGCACCGCCCGCGAGACGACCACAAGCACCATCCCAAGGACGAGTACCGCTCCAAGCACAAGAACAAAGACGAGAGAAGGTCCAAGAACAAGCATGGTGGACCACAAGCACGACTCCGTGAAGAGCAAGGACGACTCCGACTCCGAGGATGAGGTATTGACCGATCCCACCTCTTTGCGTCAGGAGATTGCTAGATTAGAGCAGTTGGTCGATAACCGCGATGATGTGCTTAGAAAGACCAACAAGGAGAAGAGAGAGTTTAGGTCTTTGCTAGGAGAGTCCAAGGATAGAGTGGCTGAGCTTGAGACCTTGCTTTCTGAGACTGGAAAGAAGGCTATGGAGTTTGAGTCTTTGCTTTGCGAGTCTAGGGAGAGAGCAGCTAAGCTTGAGTCTGAGATTGCTGTGTTGAAGGATGCTCCTCTTGTGTCTGATGAAGTTGAATGCTCGTTCTGTGATGTGCATATTGCTGATCTTGTTGTGCTTAAGGAGAAACACATGACTTGCTTAGATGAACTAGAGGGTGCTAGGGTTGAGCTTGCTGAGTTGAAGTCTAGATCATCTTTGCTAGGTGCTCTTACTTCTTGTCCTGCTTTGCATGCTCAGTTGCTTGAATCACGCACCATGATTAGTTCACTTGAAGCACAACTGAAATCTCCCATTGCAAATTCATGTTCTGCTTGTGATGTTGTTGCATTGAAGAATGTTGAGCTAGAGCAGTGTGTGAATCGCTTGCAAGATGAGAATGATGAGTTGCGACTGTGTTTGGGTTGGTTGTCGGGTCGTGAGCCTCAGCTCAAGATGTTGATTGCTGGTTTTAAGAGAGCTGATGGTCATGGTCTTGGTTCTGAGAAGGTTGGTGAGACCAGTGGTGAGAGAGAGAGAGAACCTGAGAGTTCCACCACAAACATTCCCACAAACCCACCAAAAGCCATTCTCAAGAACACCTTCACACCCAAACCAAACCACCTGCTAAACAAGCTTGACACCACTCCAGATCCTCCCAAGTTTCCACCGAAGACAGATAACTTTCAGAGGAGAGTGACCTTTGTGAGGAGTGGGGTTTACCAGCCGAGAGAGAGGGCACAGCCGAGAGAAACCCCAAAGCCAAAGCCAGTCCGCTTCCATTGTGAGCATTGTGGAAGGGATGGACACCTTGAGGAGTTCTGTTGGAGGAAGAAGAGGGAGGTGAGAAGAGAGAAGGAGGTGGGGAACAGGGACAGGTACTACTCTTCCCGTAGTGTGCCTGTGTCTCGTTCACCCTGGCCGAGAGGCGATGCCTTTGTGCGCACGGTTCCTGTGGTTGGCAGTCGTGGTGTTCCAGCTGTTCGTGAGTTTGCTAGGCGGCCTCCGTTTCGTGGTCAGTTTGGTTCAGGGAGGTTCGACCGTAGCTTCGAGGCGAGGAGAGAGTCTAGGCCACGTTTTCCCCCGCATGGTGCTAGAGGTCCGATGGTGAGAGACGAGAGGGTTTCACGTGGTAGAGTTGATTTTGCTAACCCCTCTTTTGAGCAGATGGCCCGACACTGGTTTGACTCGTTTTGTGCTAACCCCAGTGTCGAGTCATTCGCTCATTCTCGTTCTCGGTTCTGATTGTGCAGGTGGGAGGCTTGGAGAACTTTTGGTTGATGGATTCTGGCTGCTCGAGAAATATGACAAGTAATGGGAAGTGGTTCTCCAGTCTCACCCCGGTGGTGTCCAGGCAGTACATCACTTTCGGGGATAAGGGTAGAGGTAGAGTGTTGTCTGAGGGTGCTATTCAGGTCAGTGATAATTTCATGTTGAAGCGGGTTGCTCTTGTCAAGAATCTTGGTTTCAATTTGCTTTCGGTTTCTCAGCTTCTTGATGAGGGTTATGAGGTTCGATTTAAGCGTGGTGATTCTAAAATTCTTGATTCTCGTGGTGACCTTGTGTGTATGATCATTCCCGAGGGACAGATTTTTCTCGATCTTTTGGTCCTTCACGGTGTTTGATCGCTGGTACTTCTTCTGAGCTTTGGAAGTGGCATAGGAGATTGGGTCATGTGAGTTTTGATCTACTCACACGCTTGAGTGCTCTTGACCTTATCCGAGGATTGCCCAAGCTCAAGTTTGAGAAAGATTTGGTTTGTGCACCTTGTACGCATGGTAAAATGGTTGCTGCTTCCCACCCACCTTTGACAGATGTTATGACTGAGCGTCCAGGGGAGCTTTTGCACATGGACTTGGTTGGCCCCGCTCGCGTTCGTTCAGTTGGTAGGAAGTGGTATGTTCTTGTGGTTGTGGATGACTTTTCTCGGTATGCTTGGGTGTTCTTTCTGGCGTCGAAGGATGAGACATTTGATTTTGTTCGAGATCTGATTTTGAGGTTGAAAAACGAGAGTAATGGTGGTGCCATGAGAGCTATTCGTAGTGACAATGGTACGAAATTTAAGAACACTCGTTTTGATGCCTTCTGTCATGATCTTGGTCTCGAACATCAATACTCTTCGCCATATGTTGCTTGTCAGAATGGTGTTGTTGAGAGGAAAAATCGAACACTTTGTGAAATGGCTAGGACGATGCTAGATGAGCATAGGAATCCTAGGAAATATTGGGCAGAAGCGGTGAACACAGCTTGCTATGTTTCAAATCGGATTTTCCTTCGTGCTTTCAAGAAGAAAACTTGCTATGAGCTTTTCCATGGTCGTTCCCCCCGTGTGAGTCACTTTCGGGTTTTTGGTTGCAAATGTTTCATTCTGAAGAAAGGAAATTTGGACAAGTTTGAGTCTCGTTCGATGGATGGAAGATGGATGGAATTTTTCTTGGTTATGCTACTCACTCTCGAGCATATCGTGTGCTCAATCTTGAGACTAACCAAATCATGGAGACTTGCGAAGTCACCTTCGACGAGACCATTCCGTGTAGCTCTTCTGCTTTTGAGTGTGCAGGTGATGATGATTTGGGACAGCCCATCTTTGAGGAAGAACAGCCTGATGATGAAGATGATGAGGAAATTCAGGCACCGTGTGGAGATCGTGTACCTTCTACTTCCACTACTACCACGACGTTCGACGACGGCCCTTCTGCTACACCTTCATCGAGTCGCGCTCCAGATCGAGTTCAAGTGGAAGCTGATGTTGAGGGGGAGGCAATCTCGAGGCGAGAAGCTCCCCGGCTGGTACAAAGGGATCATCCACCTTCGAAGATCATCGGGAACTTGGATGAACGCACTACATGGTCGAGGTCACAGAACATCTCTCATTATGCTCATTGTTGGTGGTCGTTACGATACGGTTTCACCACCAACATTCCGTCACATTTCAGGCTCATCTTGCTCATAACAAAGTAAAATTGATTATTTCTAATGAGTTCCACAAGTTTTGTATAATTTGTGAGTGCAGGAGCAAGCAAGCAAAAGCTGAGCCATATTTGACACAAAGCCAGGCCGGCCGGCCCCCTTCTGTGGCCATTTGCCACGTCCTTGGTCCAGAAGATCACAAACACAACTCAGATGATCATGAGACGTGCGATCAACGTCGGTTTGATCCAAAGAACCCGAAAGGCCTAAGCTACATTTGCATGGATTGAAGGGCCCACCAACATGGGATTCTCGGACAGCTTCAATCCAACGCAACCGTTACCGACCTCAGGGTGCAATCCAGAGCGTCCCTGAAGAAGGCGGTGCCACGGGGCAGCAAGGCCAGGCCGATCGGCCTGGCCTAGGCCGGCCGGCCTCCCCCAGAGGCCGCCACCTGTCCCCCTTCTAGTGGCAGTTAAGCAGAGTGTTAGCTTACACTTGACGCCTGCAACCGCCCCTGGAAGCTATAAAAGGGACCCTCCTTCACCTTGAGAAATCATCCATCAAATCATCCAAAGGAGAGAAGAGTAGCTTAGTGAGTTTGTGCTCTCATCTTTAGAGTAGAGTAGGGAGAGAGTGGGTGAGTTGCTCGGGTGACAGCCGAGCTTTGTAGAGAGAGTCCGGGATTTCTCTCTCGGTCTCGTCTCAACATTTCTGCCCCCGAGGAATATATTCAAGAGTTATCTTCAGTAAGTCCTCGGTCTCTTGTCTTTAGTACTTCGCTAGTTTACAACTTACTTTCAGCAAGTTATCATATTTATCTTTGATCTGCGGGTACCTGAGTCTGCGCGAGTGACAGCAACTCTTGTTTGGGGTTTCCTCTATAGCCCTTCGCGTTGGGTGGAGGTCAGTGACTGAAAGCTTAGGCGTGGTGCCTGTGCTGGCTAGTCATCTCAGGTTGTGTTGCACCCCACGGAACTGCAGTGGTAGGCGGCAGGTGGTGACAGCCCTGTCCGTCCTTTGTACTCCACCACGTTCGGGTGTACTCATAACAGTAGTGCTGAGCCCGGAAGAACCCCTCTCTCACCCCGTTCTGAGTTCTTCCCGTTCTAGCCGTCGAAGCAGATCAGGTTAAGTATCGATAGTTTGTCTGGGGTAACGAGTAGCTAACTAAAGTCAAGCTCTCTACCCATTTATCCTTTTTCTCCTTGGTGGATCCGGTTAGCAAAGTTCTAGGCTAGTCGCGTCTGCCGTTCCTTGGATTCGATATCCAGGTTCTTACTCCCCTGGTGAAAGGCTACATCGGACTCCGTGCGCTTGCGGATTTTAGTTAGGCTAAGGAGTGCCAACAAGCTTTTCTGGCGCCGTTGCCGGGGAACGGTAGCAACACTAGTGTAGGATCCTTTTAGCCAGTACACTTTTACCCCCATAACCATCTACCACATGGAGTTTTCTCCTAGTTACCCGACGGTTCCATCTAGCGAGTATTTGGAACCGCCTTCATCTTGCCACCCCATACCACCTCATGGCTTCGAGATCCGTCCCAGTCTCGTTGCCATGGTTCGTGCACAGTCTTTCGGTGGAACGAAGGACGAAAGTCCCTATGCTCACTTGCAGGTTTTCGAGGAGAATTGCTCTCTTCTGATTATACCCGGCGTAAATCAAGACACCATACGATGGAAACTTTTCCCATTTTCTCTGATGGGAAATGCAAAATCTTGGTACGACCGGACTGCAAGGGGATTTAGCGGAGATTGGATCAAGTTGAAGGACGAGTTTTGTCTGTTCTTTTACCCTGTCTCCAAGATCTTAAAACTTCAGAGTTGAGTTGATGACATATCAGCAAGGCAATGAGTCACTTGGAGCCACGTGGGAGCGGTTCATAAAATTGGCCAACTCAGGGCCACCGCATAACATTCCAGAGGAAATGCTTATGCAGCATTTTGTTGGTGCATTGAAGCCGGAGAGTGCACAGTTCTTGAACATCACCTCCGCAGGGTCAGTACTATACAAGACAGTGGATGAGGTATGAGAAATCTTGGAAAAGGTTCTCAACTCTACCGAGTACACTGGCGTCTTCGACGACCCACCAACACCACCAACAACCCCCACAGACAAACAGCCACTACTCGCCCTCACATTCGATCCGCCTCCTCCGATCATAGAGGAAGTGCTCGAACACCCCAAGTCCTCAGACCATGAAAATATTCTTGACGATCTGCCGCACTTCATTCCGAGCTCTTTACAGAAGAAGAGTACTTGGAGATCGGCAATACATCAAGTATGCCCATGGAACAAGTGTGCGCAAGTTCAAGGTCTAAGGCGTTCATTCCAGAAGTCGTACCGCAGATCGAGGGTTTATCTGCGATCATGAGCAAGGAATGGACGGAGGAAATTGAAAGTTGCGAAGACATCATCCGAATTACCCGCAACTTCAGAGTACTCCATTGCGCTATTGAGGGAACTGACTCTCAGGAAGTTGCCTACGACCCGAAGGTCGGGAGTAATATCATATCAAGTGCACTCGCATCACAAGTGCAACCAGACGAACCCCGGTCCTTCTCCCGTAAGCACCTCAAGTGGATCGACGGCCAAATGATGGAATGCAGAGGAATCATTCGTGTTGTGCCCGTACACATGGGACGCAACAGGATTTTCCTAGACTTCCACATTTTCGATATCCCTAGAGGCGACAACTTCTTCCTGATCGGACAGCCAATAGAGCACCTTGCCAACCCGAACCATGATCGAGCCACGATACAGTTCAAGGTTGGTAAAGAGATCATCCCGGTCAGCCTTGTGCGGTCAGTGAACACTATCGCAGAGGCCCGATCCGAGACAGACCCAGTGGAGAAAGCAGTTAGCTCCGCTCAAGAAGAGCAAGCTCAGTCCTCACAGGCTGAAGAGGCTAACCATTTCATCCAAGAGGCAGAAACGGACGGTTTTATAAAACTCGACGAGGAAGAAAAGCCACAACACCCCCCTCCTGAGTTGAAGTCCGTTGCCTCCTGGACTTAGATACGCTTTCCTCCACAATGACCGACGCTCGCCAGTCGTCATCAGTGACAAACTGACAGAGAATGAGACTCGGCAGCTTATCACAGTCCTAGAGAAGCACCGGTCTGTCTTCGGGTATTCTCTACAGGACTTGAAGGGGATCAACCCCAGCTTATGCACCCATCGCATACCTATGGAGCCGGACCATACGCCGTCTAGAGAACATCAACGACGGCTGAATGATGCGATGAGGGAGGTAGTCAAGAAAGAAGTGTTGAAGCTTCTGCACGCGGGTATAATCTACCCCGTGCAAGACAGTGAATGGGTCAGCCCAGTTCAAGTTGTGCCGAAGAAGGGTGGAATGACAGTTATCCAGAACGAGAAGAATGAACTTATCCCTCAGAGGACCGTTACTGGATGGAGGATGTGTATCGATTACAGGAAGCTTAACAAAGCTACCCGTAAAGATCACTTTCCTCTCCCCTTCATCGACGAGATGCTTGAGCGGTTGGCAAACCACTCATTTTTCTGCTTCCTTGATGGATACTCTGGTTATCATCAAATTCCTATTCATCCCGATGACCAGAGCAAGACTACCTTCACCTGCCCCTACGGAACATTCGCCTACCGGTGGATGTCTTTCGGCCTATGCAATGCACCTGCTTCATTTCAGCGGTGTATGATGGCGATATTCTCTGACCTGATCAAACAGATCATGGAAGTATTCATGGATGACTTTACCGTCTATGGTAAAACCTTCGACAACTGTCTTGAGCACTTGGAAAGAGTTCTCAAGAGGTGCGAAGAGCATCACCTTATCCTAAATTGGGAAAAGTGCCACTTCATGGTCAGAGAAGGAATTGTGCTGGGACACAAGGTGTCAGAAAGAGGAATAGAAGTTGACAAGGCAAAAATAGATGTTATTGAGCAACTACCACCCCCGACGAATGTCAAGGGTGTGCGAAGTTTTCTGGGTCATGCTGGCTTTTACCGAAGATTCATCAAAGATTTCTCCCGGGTAGCCAGACCTCTTACAAGCCTCCTGGCTAAAGAATCACCCTTCAACTTCGACGATGATTGCCTTCTCGCCTTCTACACCCTCAAGAAGGCACTTATCTCAGCTCCCATCATACAACCGCCCGATTGGAATCTTCCATTCGAGATCATGTGCGACGCTAGCGACTATGCAGTCGGGGCAGTGCTCGGTCAATGCAAGGATAAACAGCATTACGCTATATCTTATGCAAGCAAGACATTGACCGGAGCTCAGTTGAATTACGTGACAACGGAGAAGGAACTCCTGGCAGTGGTGTTTGCCATGGACAAGTTCAGATCTTACTTGGTTGGTGCCAAGGTGATAGTATACACAGACCATGCTGCACTAAAGTACCTCTTGACCAAGAAAGATGCTAAGCCACGACTCATCCGTTGGATTCTGCTCCTTCAAGAGTTTGATTTAGAAATACGAGACAAGAAGGGGACAGATAATTGTGTGGCGGATCATCTCTCAAGAATGCAGGTTCAAGGGTCGGATCTTCCGATCAATGACTATCTCAGAGATGATACTCTCCTCAAGGTCACCACATCCAGTCCATGGTACGCAAACTTGGTAAACTTCATGGTGACTGGATATGTGCCTCCAGGAGAAGACAAAAAGAAGTTAATCTACCTCAGCAGATTTCACCTTTGGGATGACCCCTATCTGTTCAAGGTTTGTGCTGACGGGTTACTCCGACGATGCATCCCTCATGAGGAAACACATAAGATCCTTGATCGTTGCCATTCATCACCGTATGAAGGACATTACGGAATTTTCCGAACCCATGCAAAGGTCTGGCAGAGTGGATTCTTCTGGCCAACCATGTATGGAGACGCTAAGGAATTCGTACGGAGATGTGCCAGGTGTCAGAGACACGGGAATATCAACGCCCGTGATGCTATGCCACTGCAAAATAACCTCCAGTTGGAGATTTTCGACGTGTGGGGAATAGACTTTATGGGTCCTTTCCCTGCATCCGAGCAGTGTGAATATATCCTAGTGGCAGTCGACTATGTTTCCAAATGGGTGGAGGCACTTCCGTGCACAGCAGACGACTCGAAACATTCAAGGAAGATGTTCGAAGAGATCATCTTTCCCCGTTTTGGAGTACCCCGAGTCGTGATCAGTGATGGAGGATCACACTTCATCGACAAGACGTTCCGGAAGTGCCTAAGCGACTTAGGAGTAGACCACCGAGTGGCTACACCTTATCACCCCCAGACCAGCGGGCAAGCAGAAACATCAAACAAACAAATCAAGAACATTCTGCAAAAGACGGTCAATGCAATGGGGACAGGGTGGAAGCGAAAATTACCGGAAGCACTTTGGGCATATAGAACAGCTTTCAAAACACCGATAGGGATGACTCCCTACCAGCTAGTATATGGCAAGACATGCCACTTACCGGTTGAGCTAGAATTCAAGTCCCATTGGGCGATCAAGAGGTGGAACATGGATCTCCAGACGGCCGGACTCAAAAGAAGAATGCAATTGGCCGAGCTGGACTGAATGGAGGGAAAAGGCCTACCACAACGCCAAGCTATATAAAGAAAGAACAAAGAGATGGCATGACAAGCGCATCAAGATCAAGCATTTCAAAACGGGAGATCAGGTATTACTCTTTAACTCCCGTATTCGCTTGTTTGGTCATGGTAAGCTTAGAAGTAAGTGGGAAGGTCCTTTTAGAGTCTTAGATGCCGCCGATCATGGCGCGATAACCCTCCAGGATAATGACGGAAATACTTTCAAGGCCAATGGCCAAAGATTGAAAATATTTCTCGAATCTGAAATGCCGGAGCTCAGAGAGATGGACGTCTACGAGCTAACCGAGATACCTAGTCCAGGTCCGGGCGGGACCTAAAAATGGCCCTTATCTAGGATAGATTTCCCATTTCTATTTTTCTTTTCCTTTTCTTAAACTTTTTCTAGCCAAACCATAAAGACTTTCTGGTAGAAGAGCAACGGAAGCATGCACGAAAAATTTCACGGGCTCTCGGGACAAGGCCAGGACGGCCGGCCTCACCCAGGCCGACCGGCCTAGCCAGGCCGGCCGGCCCCACTCAGGCCGACCGGCTGTTGGTATTTCTTATGACATACAGATAAATCCGCAAGCGTACGGATACCGATGTAGCTTTCACCCGGGAGTATTCCAGAGTATCGATTTCCACGGGGAACGTGAAGTGTACTAATCCTTAATTAGTTCGTCCGAAGGGATAAATGTGGGTTTGGACGACGACGAAGAGAAGAGGTAAATGGGACGAGGGTAGAGAGGGTACTTGTGTAGCAACAATGGTTATTCCTCTGATCAAGCAACACCGACTTACTCACGATAGTTAACTTCGGGCGCCTGAGACACCACCACTCACAGAAAGGGATGAGAAGGGGAGTGGTACCGCCTACCCCTAAGTCATACAGACCAAAACTAACGTGGTGGATTACGTCGGCCGGACAGGGCTGTCACCACCTGCCGGCTACCACAGCTATTCCGTTGAACTCGGTGCAAACCAAGGTAACGACTAGTCTAGACACCGCGCCTACACTAATAATTACTACTTCACTCGACGTCAGAGCAAAGCACCCACTACTAAGTAGTGAACGAGGAACCAGGAAACAAAGTAAGAGTAAATGCTTAATTAATCAGAGGGAACCAGAGTTACCAGACAAGACCCGGATGTAGTCACTCGAAGATGAACTGCATCTGCCGAGGTACAAAGTAGAGGAAGAGCGGACACCTCTGGCTCTTCCCCCGAACTCTCACCTCGCCTCTCTCCCTATTTTCTAAGGCTAGGAGCAGCAGCGCTTCACCTTGGAGCTTCTTCTCTTGTATTTCGACGTGTTCTTGAGTGGGGGTGAAGGGCGCCTTTTATAGCCTCCCAAGCATGGATTCCTGCGTAACTGTCACGCCACCATCTTGCTTAGCTTCCACGCGAAAGGGTGAAGGACCGAAACGGCGACCAGAGAGGGGGGAGTGAATGGGAGCCGATAAAAATTCTTTCTAATCGATCCGGCTATTCTCCCAAAACAACTCCGAAACCTCCGAGAGCAATCTTGCCAAGATCACGTAGCCACTGTCAAGCTACTGACCCTAGGAACAAGAAACGAGCAGCGGAACTCGAACCAATCGAAACGAACACCAAAACGACTCGAAACTCGGCTCGATCTAACACACCCAGAGGGGGGCGGTTAAACCGGCCAGGGGGGGCAGTTAAACCGCCCGGGCCTGGGTGGCTTGGGAAAAAGTCAAAACAAAAGTGGATCTTCCAAACCGCTTGAGCTCTTGAGGCGAGATTTTGGTCAGATGATCTAGACCTCCAGTGGAGTGTTTTCCCAAAAGATCTCGGCCTCTAACTCAGTACAACTCCCGGAATCGCAGATCTCGTGAAGAACACCATGACCTCGAGTTCGTCCTGAAAATCTCAAATCCAGAGCGATTCTCGGCGTTTGGGGGCAAAGGATCACCAGCAAAAGAGGCACAAGGCACTCATACGTGAATCCCCCAAAGAAATCCGAGAGAAAACGCCCTAGAACAAGAAGAACGAAAATCCCCCAAAAATAGCTCCGAAAATACCCACGAAAATAGAAAAAGGAAAGGGAGCTCGGGAAATCAAATCATGGCACAAAGATGAGCAGCACAAACTCCATCACATAACCATGAATTCACCTATACAAAACTAAGAAAGATTCAAAGTAGTTCTAGGTGAAAGGGATGAAGGGAAAACTAGTTCAAAGGAAAACCTAAAGAGATAACTAGAGAGATTACAGCCACCAGCCCTGAAGGGGCCTATTAGTAGTCCAAGTGGTGGTGCTCTAAAGACTAAACTACCCCTAAGTGATACATACCCCTCAGGGGCAAATTTGACATTTGATCTTCAGATATTTTCCGGCTCGGGCACCTTCCACTGCAAGCTAGCTTCCCTCCGACGCAAGCCTTGCAGTCACGCCGCGTGTCCTCCGGATCGAAGCTCCTCGACGCCGTTCTTGGGCCAGCCCAGGGGGGCGGTTAAACCGGCCCTGGGGGGCGGTTAAACCGCCCCTGTCAGCCCACACGGCCTAGCTGCCCAAGTTCGCCTCGTCGAGTCCTCGGTTCCTTGTTTTGAGGCCCAAACCAAGGGAAACCGTCCACCGATGATTTTGTGGCCAAATCACCAAACCCCGCGCGCAAACTTCGGTTGTTAGCCGCCACCTTGCGCCGGCTTCTCGTCCGCGTACGAGCTTTGGTTGTGAGCCGCTACCTCGCACCGGAACCACGTCCCCTTGCTCGTTCTTGCCAGCATGTGAACCGCACTTGATCCACCGGCCATCGGGTCCCTCGAACCAAGCCTACTTGTCTCTCCGCTCCTCGGAGGCCGCCATGGCTAAGACCTTTCGCGCCTGTTCTTCACCTGCACCAATGCAACCAAGCCGCATTCTACACCTGCAATACTTGAGCCAAGGGAAACGTCAATCCACACCACGTTGTCAATCACTCATCACACCAGGAAGCGACCATCCACCGGTCCTCGGACACACTGGGTCCTCAATCTCCCCCTTGATGAGTGCATTGACAACACACACATAGTAACCAATTGATATGAAGAAAATATAAAAGAAATCGAAAACAAGACTCAAGCAAGTGACTAAAAGCAAGAACAAGCCGAGAACAAAGTCACTCTGCAAGAGAAAGCTCCAGAAACGCCGACCCTTCAAGAAGAAGCGAAAGGGCTCAACACCATCGGCAAAAGAGCAAAAGCACAAAGCACAAATCACAAACTTCAAATCCTCCAACTCACTTTTCAGGGCTCTCAAAACACTCCCCCTGCAAATATGCAACTCCCCCTGAACAAGTGAACTTGTGCGTGCGAAAAACACTCGAAAATGGCTCAACTCTCCACAAAGCTTGTGCTCTCAGCACAGGGGCGGTTAAACCGCCCAGGGGGGCGGTTAAACCGCCCCTGGCAGATGACCAAAGTGAAAAGAGCCAAAATTTCACAAACCAACTAGCAACGATGCCGTTCCAACTTGGAAACCTTCCACATGTGCCCAGCAAGATTTTCCAATGATCAAACTCTCAGAAACTTCACAAATTTTCAGAAAACCACATTTGGGCAAAACTTTCAATTTCTCACACAAGTCCGGCAAAATCTTGAACAAACGCTTTCCTATAAATTCAGCAAAGTCTCCCCCTTGCAAAATGCTCCAGAAATTCTCCCCCTTGTTGACAATGCACACATCAAGGCAAAATGTACAAAATGCAACTACAAGCTTCTCAAATATACAATGAGCAATACAAAATGCTACAAGTTAGAGAAGAGGCATACAAGCTAGTTCATCATGTCACACGGGCATTGCCATCAAGAAGGTGAAGACATATATCCAATTGACAAAGCCATGAGCAAATTGTGGATTTTGATCAAAAATGTCACCGCATGAGCAAAGTCCTAACCATGGATTGTTTAAGCAAAAATAAACTTCATCTCACCAAAATCATGAAAGGACAAGCATTCTTGACAAAAGATCATCATAAACGCCCAAGTTCTACCTCATGTCATGTTAAAGCACGGAGCCATGTGTTCACTTCTCATGGGAGACTTCTCCGGCAAACAACATGCAACCGCTTAGGACCCATGTGTGCAAGTGTGTGCAATGGTGAAAGCATAGAGACATGAGCATAATTGTCTGCAAATATTTCTTTTTCTCATCTTTCTTCTTTCATGCATAAACATCTCATATATCAAGTTTTTCAAGTTAAGCATGGTACATGAAATGTCTTTGCGACAGAAAGAAGCTTATGCTCCTCCACAAGATAAAGCATGGGCTAACCATTTACAATGACAAAGGTCTTTGACCCAATTGAAAAGAATACCACACCCTAACATGATCTTAAGCCAGATATAGCCATTTCGGCTCAAACAAGACATGCAAAGGCATTTACTCATGGGTGAAGAAATTAAGTTCAGTTTGTCATTTTAATTCAAAAAGAGACTATCTCAATAGAATATATATATCAAAACCATCAAGAGCATAGCCACCCATACAAGCTATCCCTAGCCAGCTTGCCTAAACTCTAAAATGTAGCAAGTTGTACCAATCACTGCATATAGGAGAAGCTCATCCTAAGATATGATACAAAAGATGAAATCAAGATACAAAAGCAAGAAAAATGTACATCAAGATACAAAGATGGTACAAAAATATACATATGCTACAAGAGAAGCCTCCAAAACTCAGCTCAGAAAACCGCACACACACCAAGTTCTCCTCGCAAGCGGGTGAAGGTAACTTGGTCAAGTGGCTTAGTGAAATGTCTGCAAGCTGGTTTTGGGTAGAAACATGGGCAAGCTCAATATCACCTTTCTCTACATGATCTCTCAGAAAGTGGTACCTCACTTCTATGTGTTTGGTTTTGGAATGAAGCACGGGATTTTTGGCTACGCTTATGGCACTTGTGCTGTCACAAAGAAGTGGAACATGGGACATGTCTAAGCCAAAGTCTCTCAAGGTGTATGTGATCCAAAGCAACTGAGAACAGCAGCTAGCAGCAGCAACATACTCGGCTTCAGTGGTGGATTGGGCTACACTAGACTGCTTGCGAGAAGACCAAGACACAAGAGACGAACCAAGAAACTGACACTGACCAGAAGTAGACTTGCGATCAACACGACATCCAGCAAAATCCGCATCAGAAAAACCATGAAGTGCAAGAGTGGAATCAGCAGAATACCAAAGACCCAGCTCAGGAGTAAACTTGAGATACCTAAAAATCCTCTTGACGGCCTGACGATGTGAAGTCCTCGGTGAAGCCTGAAAACGAGCGCACAGACACACGCTGAACTGTATGTCTGGCCTCGTCGTCGTCAAGTAGAGGAGGGAGCCGATCATGCTCCGGTACTCCTTCTGGTCCACTGGTTCTCCGTCCTCATCCGCATCCAAAGCTATAGTCGTACTCATCGGGGTAGTCATCGGCTTGGAGTCGCTCATGTCGAATTTCTTGAGGATGTCCTTGGTGTACTTGCTTTGGTGCACGAATGTCCCATCCTTGGTTTGCTTGATCTGCAGCCCGAGAAAGAACTGCAACTCTCCCATCATCGACATCTCAATTCCCTGCTCATATCATCTGCAAACTTGGCAACAAGATCATGAGAAGAGCCACCAAAAATGATATCATCCACGTAAATCTGAACGATTAAAAGATCATTGCCATTTCTAAGCAAGAAGAGCGTCTTATCAACCTTTCCCATCACAAACCCCTTACTAAGCAA